>JAFEMH010003709.1:0-250510 GCA_022495995.1 Adenophora triphylla var. japonica
GAGGAGAAATAACACCTGAGAACAACAAATAGATACGATTATGTAAAACAATTTCCCTTTACCAAATAATATCTTGAATCGAAAATACTTCCTTAAAGACATTAAATACATACTCCTCCGTCCCACTTCACTGACCAGCGCTAATTTCCAGTTTTTCCTGTCCGCCCTTACCTCACTAATGACCTTGCCCGAAATGGAAAGTTTTCCCCCTACACTCACAACAGCTAGCCAATCAAATCACTATTCTCTTCACTCATTCTCTCTCTACTTTACCTTTTTCTACTACTCCACAACATTTTCTTTAATCCCAATTATCTCTCTTACTTTTTCTTAGTTGCCGTGCGGCCACCTCTTTGGTGCCAAGAGTGAACCTACCGGGATGGAGGGAGTATATATTAAACCAATCCGTATTAGTTTATAAATAATAACGGGAAAAGGGAACCCAATTTTTTAAGACAACCCCAGAAACCTCAATTTTCCCATCCCCGGTAAACATCAAATTTTATTTCGTAAATTAAAAGTTTTAATTTCTTTGTAACATATTCAAAATATTACAACTTTATCCCTATGTAGAAAAGTAAAGAGTCGGTCTACAAAGAAACGCGTTTCTCCGTCGCGTATGGAGAAACGGGGCAACGTTTTGTCGCGCGACATACTTAGCCATGGGTGAAGAACTATATGGGGCATACCTTGTTGATATGAAGGATATGGGTGAAGCAGATGTAATCTTGGGAATGAAAGTCTCAAGAACCTCCAATGGAATTAGTTTATCTCAAACACATTATGTTGATAAAATGATTGAGAGATTTAATTCTCATGGAATTAAAGAGACTAATAATCCATTTCTCGCCCATATAGTTCTTCACAAGAATACCTTTTGGATTCTTCGAAACAACAATTAGAGTATTCTCAAATCATTGGAAGCCTAATGTACTTAATGCAAATACAAGGCCTGGATATAGCTTACGCTTTAAGTAAGTTAAGTCGTTTTACTAGTAATCATAATAATGAGCATTGGAATGCATTATTAAGAGTTTTAGAATATATAAAGCGATCTAGAGTATTCATTGCACTATAGCAATTATCCTCAAGTAGTTGAAGGATATAGTGATGCAAATTGAAAATCCGATACGTATGAATCCAAGTCTACTAGTGGCTATATATTTATTCTCAGTGGAGGTGCCATATCATGGAAATCTTCTAAGCAAATGTGTATAGCTCGATCAACGATGGAATCTGAGTTTATTGCTTTAGATAAAGTTGGTGAAGAAGCCGAATGGCTTAGACATTTTCTAGAAGATATTCCTCTATGGCCAAAACCCGTGCCTCGCTATATGTATGTTGGTGTAATGCCTGGCGTTTAGTTATGTTTGGCTTATAACTTAATACCGTTATGTAATCATCTTTACCATTTATTATAGAGAATGTTTATTTAGTTTATTATATATTTTGCATGTTTATTATATTAACCTGCGTCCCTAGTTATTGTGAATAGCTAGTATAAGTTGGTAATGGATAATCATAGAGATGATTATATGCATGGAATGCACATTACACTTATAGGTACTTGTTAGATAATAAGGTACTCGACATGACCTACCTATGAGATTTATGACATGGTCTATGGTCATATATGTCATGATTAAATCTCATGATAGTCGTGTCATTAGAATCCTTTGTACCTGAGATTATCATCGTCTTTCACATGATGAACGTTGTGTTTGATGT
Organism: Adenophora triphylla var. japonica; assembly: GCA_022495995.1. Taxonomy (NCBI): domain Eukaryota; kingdom Viridiplantae; phylum Streptophyta; class Magnoliopsida; order Asterales; family Campanulaceae; genus Adenophora; species Adenophora triphylla. The sequence continues at coordinate 1,729 of JAFEMH010003709.1, forward strand.
AGTCTAACACTATCTTTAATAGGATAGCAATAAGGGCTATGTTGGCACGATTGGATTCTTGTAGGGAAGAATGATAAGTCAAGATGGGATTTGTCCCTCTGAAATTACCCGGGATCCAAGTCTCGCGCGCGAGGCCCCGAAGCATCTCGCGTTACGTCGCCTTTTCGGGGAATGTCGCCCGGATCCGAGAGGCAGCGCGTTCGCGCCCGACATCTGGCTTTATTCCGCTTTAGCGTTAGTTGAGGTGTCTCGCCGTTGTTTTCGCATTTGTAGAGTCGCCACGCCATTTTTATTAAGCCCCAAGAAACATTGAAAAAGGGCATCGGTTTAAAGATAATTTTTAAACTTGTTTTTTGTGTGATGAGATTTTGAGTTCGGAGGTCGGATTACTTCCTAGAAGAGAATATTAGAATACTAGAGCTCACTACGAGTTGCCTCGTAAAACAAAGTCTCGGAAAGTGCAAACCACAAAAAGGAGCGCGCCGCTCCGCCGTCACTTCGTCGGGCCGGTACACCCCGAACATAGGCCCCAATGCTTGGGACGTGATCCTCGGCTCCACATCGCTATACAACATGCCGGGCCCCTGCGAGGACGAGGCTCAAAGCCCGGCGGCTCGGTCAACACATCATCAACTATCATATCCCTCCACCGCATGGCTGGCCCTCCTTTGAAGGAAAGCCCGGTAATCGCAAAGAAAGTCGGTAGGCGTCACTTTATGCGCCTCTCCCCGGGATTCCGGATGGAAGGTGTGGGTGGTATCCCACCAATACTCTGAAAGGCCAAGTAGGAAGACGCTCTTGTTCTTCCTCGTGTCGAGACCCCGACCCGGGTTCTCTACAAACACACCCAAGCCGGGCGTAGACCACCACCTCACCCTGGGACTCGGCCTACCATCCACGTAAATATCAGCATCCGCCGCCACAACTCAACAATGACCTCGGCGATCCCCACGAGTCTTCATCCTCTTGGCCTTCCCGGCCCATGAGCCCTCATCCCGCAGTAAACACGGCAAAGGTACGTCATTCGCGTACTTAATGCAAAAGAAAATCAAAGCATACATATCCTGGCCACGAAATCACAGCTCACGGCACACATTGCACATACTTTTCACATATAACCCGTCGCAAAACACGGCACATATTGCACATAATTTTCACATATAACCCGTCACGAAACACTTTGCGCACATATTGCACATACTTTTACATGCAACTCAAACATGACATGCATTATACATAAAATTTTTTTCATGCGATCCCGTCACAAAACATGGCACACATTTGTCTGATTTTCTCAACAGAGGGATCAAGCACTACACGACACATTTTCAAAATAAACCGTCACGAAGCACGGCACATATTGCACATATTTTCCCCACAAAGTCCATCACCCAAAAACACGGCACACACTGCATAACAAAAATCCGTCCCTACACGGCACACACATTCAGACAAAACCCTGTCACGAAACACTACATGTCACATTTTTTTCACAAAATTTGTCACTACACGACAAACTTTTCTCATAATGTACATACATAAATAGCATTAGGTACAAAACACCAAGGCATGCATTTCATTAGAGAGGCACTTTATTTTCACAAATAAAAGCTAATCTACACATTTCTGCACAAAATACACATACCCACAATATTTTACATGTCCATTTTCAACAATTCATCAAGAATTTCACAAAAGACATAAAAAATAACAAAAACTCAAATATGCGAAAAACTAAAATCTAGTTTTAGCATTCAAAATCTCAAGCAAGGAATCGAAACGAGACGGATTTCTTACCTCCCGACGTTCCTAGAGCGACGATTGTGCACCTCCCAGGATTCGGATACAAGACATCGGGTTCTTCGAAGATGGAACAAGCCGAGATCCAATTTCTTTGGAGCTCCATCCGTTGCTCGACCACTTCTTGACTCGTTGTCGGCAATGACCGATTCCTTCGAGATCCTTCCGCCATTGCAAGCGATTCCGAAAAATGGAAAGATTTTGGTGTAAAAATGGAGGTTTTCTCTCTCTCTCTCTCGGATGCACGAGTGGAGAAGAAGAAGTGAAGGGGGCCTCGGCTTTTTAACCCGATCAAAACACAGGGAACTATAAAAAACCAACATGGTCCGTAGACGGACCTCTTTGCATCCCGGGTTGGTCCGTATGGACCTTCTTGCAAGGAGGGCCAAATTACTTTCCCCGCTCCTTATAATCTTTGCCCCAGGCATCCTAAGGCCTTTTTCAGCAAATCCAAGTGCGGAATGGTCCCTAACCCTTCAATTCAACCATCGGCCGTCAACGTAAGCCCGGACCTCGCCCACTCCAACGGCAATTCAAAACCGGCCGTCGGTGTAAGACCCGGTCCTCGCCCACTCAACGGCAATTCAACCACCGACGCCGGTCCAGGTAAGCCCGAACTTCGCCCACTCCAAGCGGCAATTCAACCACCGGCCGTCAACGTAAGCCGGACCTCGCCCACTCCAACGGCAATTCAACCACCGGCCGTCGGTGTAAGACCGGTCCTCGCCCACTCAACGGCAATTCAACCACCGGCGCCGTCAACGTAAGCCGGACCTCGCCCGCTCCAGCGGCAATTCAACCACTCGGCCGTCGGTGTAAGACCGGTCTCGCCCACTCAGCGGCAATTCAACCACCGGCGGTCGGTGTAAGCCCGAACCGCCCGCTCCAACGGCAATTCAACCACCGCCATCAAAGTAAGCCAGGACGTCACCCTCTCGACGTGAAAAGTCGTACGAGACTACATATCCCCGGCGACCGCCATCAATGTAAGCCCGAACTTCGCCCGCTCAATGGCAAAACAAGCGCAAGAAGGAGCCAATACCTCCAAGTACAAAGTCCAAGGCACGAAACGCCTCCAAAACGCCCAAATGGTGAAGCAATCACCGGCCCATCATCCTTGCCCGGCTCATCGACAGACAAGCACCGGCCATCAAAGTAAGCCCGACGTCACCCTCTCAACGGGGAAAAGCCCCTCTGAGGCCACGATAAATCCTCAACGGATGAACACCGGCAGCCATCGTAAGTCCAACCTTCTCCCCAGCAGACAAAGCACGAGGCATCTAAACCTCTCGCAATCAAAGCTCAAGGCAGCCATGCCTCCACAACCGCAGCCAGAAGACGATTCAAAGTCCTCACGCATGGCAAACCGCAGTCAGAAGACGACTCAAGTTTTCATACATGACACCACCGCGGCGTGCCTTAAGACGATTCAAAGTCCTCACGCATGGCAAACCGCAGTCAGAAGACGACTCAAGTTTTCATACATGACACCACCGCAGCCAGAAGACGATTCAAAGTCCTCACGCATGGCAAACCGCAGTCAGAAGACGACTCAAGTTTTCATACATGACACCACCGCAACCAGAAGACGACTCAAGTCTTCATATTACCTCCAGCCCGGAAGGCTTTAAACCACTCGGTCCGGAAGACCGTATAAACCTCCCAAATCACTATCTCAGGCCCGGAAAGCCTTAAACCACCCGATTAGAAAAATCATAAAATTTCCATCCCAGGACACCACCACGTCCTCACAATTGACCTCGGCGGTCACCACATTTTAGGACACCACCACAGTCCTCGTCAACCGACCACCGCGTCTCACAACCGACCTCGGCGGTCACACAACACTTGTGCCGGGGCACCACCACGCCCACATTCACAAAACACTCCTGGCGATTCCCCACACCCGAACTACGACCCGGGCTTGATTCCCGCCGTGGATACGTAAGAATCCTATCACGGGGTCCATCCCTGCGACCTAACGGTCACACAATAGGACACCACCATGTCCTCACACCGACCTCCCGGTCACTTTATCTCCCAACACGCGATCCGCATTAGGACCCTTATCTTATCGGCGACCCCACTTCTTTCATAAGTGACGTCGTCGAGGGGCTTACTGTAAGTACCCCAATCCTGGATCACCCCCTTCGAAGCACACGGGAAGCACCGCACTCATCAACGCAGCCTTGATCTCGACGACCTCTCGGCACTCAAAACCCTCTCAAAACCCCCAGCCCAAACCAAGTGGAGGAGCCTTTGCAGGATAAAAAGGGACAAAAGGACCTTTTGGGAATTTTTCAGAAATTGGAAAAGCAATAATGGTACGGACCTCTTTGCTTTAATAATTCTTGAATCCCCTTAAAGTCCACAATATTCCCTCAAATCCCTAAGTAATCATCACTCCCATACATGGTTGGTCCGTACGGACCTTATTGCATAGCCTAGTTGGTCCGTACGGACCTTCTTGCAAGGGGACACCATAATTACGGAATATTCACCATCATCACATATTTCCTCAAATCGAGGAAAACCAAAATTCTGGATAATCAAGAAGGTCCGTAATTTGACCTTCTTGCACGAAAATTTTTACTATAAATAGAGGGCTCCCCCTCCTCATTTTCACACATCTCCCACTTCTCTCTTCCTCCCTAAGCCTTCGAGGCTTCCTCTAAGTCCTCTCGAGGCACTCCAGGCCCTTTCGGATCCTTACGAGGCCTTAGGAGCTCCCTTGTGGCGCTCACGGAAGCCTCTCCGAGCGCTCCCGCGATGCTCCCGCGCTGCCCGAGGCACTCTCGAGGTACTCTGAGGCCCCTCGTGGTACTCCGAGGGGCCTTTCTGGTCTTTTCACTGGTCCCGCTCTTTTCCGAGTCAAGCCCCGCAATCCCAAACCACGCCGAAACTCTGCCCGAGTGACTCCTGCCACCCCAACGCACGCCGAACCTCTGCCCGAGTGATCCCTGCGATCCCCATGCACGCCGAACCTCTGCCCACACGCAGCCTGCAACATCAACTCACGCCGAAACTCTGTCCGCAGACAACCGGCCCCTCCCGAAGCAATCCCGATCCGTACCGGAATGCTACTCCGACCTCAAACACTATTCCTCAGCGGAAGACAGACACGAACCAACATTGGTAAGGCTTCCTTCCTACACTATTTCAATACATTTTAATACGTAGTGTACAATGTAGACATCCGACACAGCATGCATTTTTAAAAGCACACACACACACACACAACATTTTAAAGGATATTAGGGGTATCCGAAAGACTCGTTTTACGAGGCAACTCGGGTGAGCTCTAGTATTCTAATATTCTCTTCCCGAGGAGTAATCTGACCTCCGAACTCAAAATCTCATCACACAAAAAACAGTTTAAAAATTATCTTTAAACCGATGCCCTTTTTCAATGTTTTGGGCTTAATAAAAATGGCGTGGCGACTCTACAAATGCGAAAACAACGGCGAGACACCTCCAACTAACGCTAAAGCGGAATAAAGCCAGATGCCGGGGCGCGAACGCGCTGCCTCTCGGAGGTACCGGCCAGGTGACGGCGGAGCAGCTGGCGCGCTCCTTTTTGTGGTTTGCACTTTCCGAGACTTTGTTCTCGAACCACGCGACTGCGGCTCCTTTTGCTCTGTTGGAGAGCTTGATTGATCTGGAGGGGGTTTGTGATATCGCTTGGGGCGAGGCAGGCTTGGCCGAGCTCTACTTTTCTTTGGACCGGTTTAGCCGGGGTGTGGCCAGTTCTTTGGCTTGTTTTGACTTTGCTTTGGAGGTATGAGTTTATTGCTGTTTTTGATTTAGCAACTTGTCATTTCTCCATCTTCTTTTGCACTGAGCCCTTTTTTGCTTTTGTCGCAGGTGTGGTTCTATGAGATTTTTCAGTGCTTCCCGTGGGATAGAGATCACAGAGGCCGTAGCTGCGTATCCTGCTATGTTGGGCTGGGCTCGTACGACGAGGAAGAGGAGGACCAGCAGAGGGAAGCTCACCATCGCCTATGGGGATGTGCAGGAGCATCTGGAGAGAGGTAGCCCAGAGGGGTTTGTTTTGTTCCCGTGGGCTCGGTATGAGGCTGATGAGTTCGAGGGGGCTCCTGAGGTGACAACGCAGCGGAAGATGCTGTGGGGCTTGACTTGTGATGTCATGTATCTGGGAGAGCGGGTCTTCTGGCAGCATGGCCCAGGTGTGCTTCCCGTGGCTCCGAGGGACCCTCCTTTTGGGATGCTTGATTCCCGGGACATGGATGTGTTGGACTTTGAGAGGTACCTTGGCGGTGTGGGTACCGAGGAGTTTATTTTGTATGGAGAGGAGTATGGGGCCTTCGTGAGGAGGAAGTTGAGGATGCCACAGGTGTTGGCGAGGGAGAGGGAGGCTGGCCCGCAGGTTCCCCCAGAGGTTCCGATGCCGGGGCCGGATTTCACGTATGTCCGTGGGGACGGATCGAGGAGGAGGGTGTGCATGCCGTTCTCGCGAGCTCTGCTTGCATACCGAGTGGATCTGACGCATCGGTGAGTGTGCTTACTCTTTTCCATCTTGGCATCTTTTACGCATTTTTCTCTTTTTGTTGTTGAGTATAAGCTGTATTGTTGAGCATTTCTTTGGCGCTTGCTTGTGCGAGTCCGGGGAGAGCCTATGATATCTTGACTCGCCGTTATGTGGCGATGAGGTCGTTTGCGAAGAAGATGGCGCCGAAGGCTGTCTTGCCGGTCTTCCCGATGCGTGCCGCCAGACGAGCCTATGCCTTCGAGGCATTCAGCAGACGTTCCTCCGAGAGCCAAGCCGGAGCCACGGCGGGAGGGACCTTCGAGGCGGCATAGCATGGATGCGGGACGTCTTCGGGAGCTCCGAGGCGGCAGCCCTTTGCTCAGTTCTTCCCTCGGCGGGATGCACGGGGTGAGGGTTCGTCGAGCCTTCTTTCTTTGATCCTTTCGCCGGATTTGATCCTTCGAGTACTTTGAGTACCGGCCTCCCGGAGGGCTCGGTACTCTGATGACGAGGATATGACGGGCGAGTTCACCGGGATACCCGACTTCTCTCTTGATGATCTTGGCGAGGATGATGATGCTGAGGAGTCTGATTAGTATTCATTTACTTTCCCTCTTTCCATATCTTCTCTCTTTTTTTTTGTTTAGCAACAGACATTTGATGTACCTGTAATAAAACACTCGTATTTGCACGGCAAACAACATTTTATTTTAAGATGTAATGTCATTTTTGTGATTCCTGGGAATTGTCCTAGAAATGGTTGCTATTATTTTTTTTTTTGTGCATGCCACGTGAGCTGAGAGTGCGCTTGTGGGTAGTGTATGTTTGCCAGGAATGGCTTTGGCCAGTGTTTGGGCAATTTAGAGCAAGGTCCTGTTGGGGACAATGGTTGTTGTACTGTTTACTGGGGAAATGGGTTAAGGAGGTCTGTACGGACATACCTAGCATGCAAAGAGGTCCGTACGGACCAGTCTTGCTTTTGGGAAGGAAATAAATGCTTTCCAGTGTCTGGTCCTTCCCCATTTCCCCATTTTCAGCCATTTTCGAGCTTTCTTCCCCATTTTCTCTAGGAACCTCCATTTTTTTCATGGATTCTTCGTACGTCCCTAGAATTTTGCCAAGGCTTTCGCAGGAGAAGCAAGCACACTTCCTTGAGCAGCTGAAAATGTGGATGCGGCGCCGTATGAGGCATCAGAGACGGGTTTTCGAGATAAGGTTTCGTCTTTGCTCAATTTGGTCTTTTAAGGAGTTGGTTCCTGATTGGGATTTGTTGCGGGCTGCCGCGAAGTTCTGGGATGTTAGGAGGCATGTGTATTGTTTCTCCTACAATGAAATGGTGCCCACTTTTGAGGATTTTCGGGCTTTGATGGGGGGACCGGAGGTGGAGGCCATCTCGCTTCCTTTGATGGGTGGTGCTGCCGTGAGCGTGAAGCTTGCAGGTTTCCTTCGGACTTCGTTAGGAGAACTGCAGGGCATGATCCTTGATTCGGGTCATATTGACATTTCTGAGCTGCCGGAGCGGTTCATGGTTGATGATGAGAGTGATGTCTCTTGGGACGCATTTGCCTTGTGCGTGATGGCGACGCTTTTCTGGTCGGCTCCCTTGGCATTTGCGATGGCGCTTTGCTAGATGTGGGTGGGCCTTTGCCCAGTGGAGAGGATATTGTTCCGTTGGTCTTTGGGGAGACTCTTCATGGTATCGGCCGTCCGGCGGCCGGGGATCGGTTCATGAGAGGGGAAGCCCGCTTTGCTCACCTTGTGGCTACGAGAGAGACTTCAGGCCATGCCGAGGCTCAGACGTTGTTTAGACCGTGGTCATTTGCTCGGCGACCTCTTGCGTTGGATATGGATCGATCACTTTGGGAGAGATGGATGGCACAGCTTGGTACGCATCAGATCCGCTGGTGGGTTCCGCACTGGAGGATTGAGACTAGGAGGGTCTTTCAGGAAGGGTCCTATGTCGTCAGAGTTCCAGGTTTTTCTTGGTCCTCCTTTTATATTTTGTCGCTCGTTTCCCGGCAGTTTGGGATGAAGCAGGAGCCTTTGTTGGGGCAGGATGACCTTGCTCTTTGCGGAGATAGTTCCTCTTTGTATGGCAGCCTCGGGTGCCTTCTTGTATTTTACGAGGGTATGGAAGTATTCCGCATTCCCTCTGTGGTACTCCTTAGACATCGGGGGAGTGTCGTATTGACGACTCGATGCACGGCTTTGGTATGAGCGGCGTGTTGGGCGATCCCAAGTGGCCTTGGAGAGCGGGCGTGTAGCGATTACAGGACCCGATTGCCGTAGTAGCTATTGCCTTAGGAGTGCCGAAGCCCGGTCGACCCTTTGGATGTGACGGGAGACACTTTGTTTGACTACGAGACTAGAGTTGACCGGCGACAGGGAGAGGTCCTCTTTTTGCGGCTCGCAGGAGGAGATCCGAGCCGAAGCACGGGCGAATGAAGCCCCGAGAGCTGCTGGATTGTTTGACTCTACTGGGAGGACCCCGGATCTCGGGTGAGAGACGCAGAGTTGGTTCACGTGGAGCGAAAGAAGACTCGCCGGGGACGAGGGAAGAAAGGAAAGAATGGCGAGGGGACAAGCGCGAGACGGCGCGGAATGACCTCCTAGGTATCCATTCATTGCATTTGCAAACACATTATTTGTTAAATGTATTAAAGCTGTCTTTTAGCATGTTGTGAACTTGAGAGTAGACCGTGCTTGAACTCATCAAGGAATGTTGTAACCGTTAGTGATTTGTGATTTACTTTTAAAGCTTTGTCGAGATGCAAGATCTCTTGTTTTGCTTTAGTGTGTTTTGTGCACTTTGGTGACGTCTGTTGCATTTGTGGGTAAGCGGCTGGGCCATGACGGCAATCCCCTTGCTTAGGCTTTGTGCTTGGGCGAGAGGTTGAATGATCCCACGACAAGTTGTTTTGACGGTCATTTTCGTAGCTTCCTTGCCCTTTGTTGGCGTCGGGCTCTTGACCTCACTTCTCGCAGCCTTCGCCCGAGCTTTTTTTTTTTGTGAGCCCTTGCTCGAGCTCTTTTTTTTTTTTTTTTTTTTTTGAAGTGCGTGAGGGCGAAGACAAGCCCCTGGCTTGGAAGCGGACATGAGTCGGTCGTTTGATCTTTGAGTGACCCTCGGAGGTCCTTTGATGTTGCCCCGTCGTTTGACTTGGTCAAGGTGACGTTGGGGCGTGTTCTTGAAAAGTGCGTAGCTTGATGGAGGTCTTGATTGACATTCAAACTTTTGACTTTTTGTGTATTTTTAGACCGGACCAATTAAGGTTGCCTACGTTCCCCGGACTAGAGGGCTCGAGTTGCGTAGTTCGACACTACATGGAGTGCCAAGAGATGCACAGTTGTTCTTCTTTAGGCGAAGTATCTGCGAAGTTTGCTTCCGTTATTTGGATTCATGAAGGGATTGCCGTCTAGGTGCATCGGCTTCATGGCACCTCAGGAGAAGATCTTTTGAACCACGAAAGGGCCGATCCATGTGGGTTCCCATTTTCCCAGTGGGTTGGTTCGAGTGGGAGGCTTTTCTTTGAGTACAAGGTCGCCTTCCACGATGTCTCGGGATTTGACTTTCTTGTCGAAAGCTCTAGCCATCCTGCTTTGATAGGCTCGGACGTGTTCCATGGCCTTTAGTCGTCGCTCGTCTAGCGAGCCAATTCGTCGTGTCGGCTTGAGCCATTCGACTTCGTTGATGTCATTTTCAGCGGCACTCGGAGTGAGGGAATTTCCAATTCAATGGGAAGGGCTGCTTCCATCCCGTATGTCGGGCGAATGGGGTTTCTCCCGTGGGTACATTACACGGCGTGTGTGATAGCCCCAAAGTGCAAGGTGCGGCTTCTCGGGCCAATCTCGTCCTCGGGTGGTCATTTTTCGGATGATCCGTTCGAGGGTTTTGTTTCTTTGCTTCCACGGCGCCGTTTGTTTGTGGCCGGTAGGGAGAAGATTTGTGGCGTGTGATCTTGAATTCGGCCCGGCGATGCATCCGAATTCCCCTTCGAAGTGTGAACCATTGTATGCGATATGACCTCATTTGGGATGCCGTATCGGCGAGATGATGTTTTCCTTGAGGAAATGCGCGACCTTCTTGGAGGTGAGTACCTTGTAGGACTTGGCTTCGACCCATTTGGTGAAGTAGTCGATGGCTACTAAGATGAACTCGTGACCGTTCTTTGCTGGCGGAGCAATTTTCCCGATGACGTCAATTCCCAGTGGCAAATGGCCGGGGGTGTAGTCATGCGGTAGAGATCGTGGGGCGGCGGATGATTGAGGTTGGAGAACCGATTGACACTTGTCGCGGCTTCGGACAAAGTGGATGCAATGCACTCCATGGAGATCCAGTAGTAGCCCATCCCGAGAATGATTTGCATCGGGGCTCGGCGTTCATGTGGGGACCGCAAGCCCCATTGTGGACTTCGTTCATGAACTTGTTTGCTTCTTCTGGGCGATGCGGCGTAGGAGTGGCCCGTAGTAGCGTTTCTTGTATAGCATGTCCCCGAGGATGACGAAGTGAGAGGCGAGGCATTTTAGGGCCATGATGCTCTTGGTTTTGACCCCTTCGTGTGTGGGTCTTCCTTGTTCATGAAGGTAGTTTCCCGCTCTTGAGGTATTGGAAGATCTGGTTATACCATGGCTCATTGATGGGCTTAGGTTACGGTTCGATCTCACCACGGTGGCGGGAATTTCCTTTCGTCCAGACTTTGAAGGGTTTGATTGCTTTTCCTTCGGGGATTTCCACAAGGGAAGCCAAGGTGGCTAAGGCATCTCGCAAACTTGTTTCGGTCTCTTGGCAAGTAGTGGAAGGTGACCTCTTCAAATTGTGTGATGAGGTCTTCCGTACGGGCATGGTATTTTTGCAAGCACAGGTCTATGGTTTTCCACTTGTTGGAGACTTGGTTGATGATCAAGGCCGAGTCCCCATAAACTTCGAGTTTACGGACATTCCTCTCGAGTGCGGCTTGTAGTCCGGCGCAGGCTTCATATTCGGCGGCATTGTTGGTTACCTCGAAATTGAGCTTTATAGCAATTGGGGTGTGCTCGTCCTTGGGATCTACCAAGAGCATACCGATGCCGTTTCCCTTTTGTTGGCTGCTCCTTCGAAGAACGGTTGCCATCGATTTTCGCCTTCGATTGCGAAGATTCCCTCGTCTGGAAATTGTGGTTCGGGGCCTCGAGCCTCGTCGGTTGGGAAATCGGCCGGTTGTTCGGCCATGGCCCGTCCCTTGATTGACTTTTGGTTCACGTACTTGATGTCAAATTCCGCTAGGAAGAAAGACCATTTGGCGACCCTCATTGACGAGATGGTTTGTCGAAGAGGTACTTGGTAGGTCCATTTTGGAAACCAAGTGTGCAGTGTGCGTGCATGTAGTGCCGTAGTTTCCCGACAACCCATACCGAGGCTGCGCGAGGTTTTCTCGAGGGTGAGTAATTAAGTTATTTGCCTTGAAACTTTCGGCCCGGAAGTAGATGGCGTTTTCGACTCGTGACTCCTTCTTTTCTTGACGAGCATGGCTCTAGCTGCGGTGTCGGTCACGGTTAGGTATAGCAACGGTGGCTTTTCCTCGTGGGGAGGACGAGAGAATCGGAGGACTCACAAGGTATGCTTTTATTTTCTCAAAGGCATCTTGGCATTCGAGTTCCATTCGATGTCGGCGTTCTTCTTCATCGGTTTGAAGATTGGCTCGCACATGGAGGTCAATTGGTTGTGAGCGGGCGATATATTGCGTGGCGGCCCATGAAGCTTTTCACCTGCATGCGAGTTTGCGGTGGTCTCATTTCGATGATAGCCTTGATCTTTTGAGGATCGGCCTCGATGCCTCTCTCGGTGACCATGTATCCCCAAAACCTTGCCTCGGCTAACCCCAAATGTGCATTTGGCGGGGTTAAGCCTCATTGAGTGTTTTCGGAGCGATTGAAGAATTTTCTCGGGTGCGAGGTGTTGTCCATCTGATCCCTTTGAGTGGATGATCATGTCATCGACGTACACTTCGATCTCTTTGTGGATCATATCGTGGAAGAGGGCGGTTCTTTGCCCGTTGGTAGGTAGCCCCAGCGTTCTTTAGTCCGAACGGCATTGCGTGTAGCGGAGGTTCCCGAGGGGTTGTGAAGGCTGTCTTTTCTTGGTCTTCTTCGTCCATCTTGATTTGATTGTAGCCGGCAAACCCGTCCACGAAGGACTTGACTTCGAAATTGGCTGTAGTGTCTACCAACATGTCGATGGTGGGTAGTGGAAAATCGTCCTTGGGACTTGCTTTGTTGAGATCTCGGAAGTCCACGCAACAACGTACTTTTCCATTGGCCTTGGTGACCGTGACGATATTGGAGAGCCATGTGGAGTATTCGATCACCACTGATGAAGCCGACGGAGCATTTTTTCGATCTCTTCTTTGACTTGTAAAGACCATTACGGCTTGATTCGGCGTAGCTTTTGCTTGATGGGCTTAGCCTCGGGATTGAGGAATCCGGTGTTCTACAATGTTAGGATCTAATCCGGGCATGTCTCGGTAAGACCAAGCGAACACGTCCACGAATTCTTTGAGCGGTGCGATCAATGCGTCTTGCTCTGTGCCGGTGAAGAAACTTCCGATTTGCGTCTCTTTTGGCTCTTCGGCGGTTCCCAAATTCACTTTGGTTAAAACCTCCTCGGCGGCTTGGGCCCGGTTTTCTCTCGTTTGACAACATGCTTAAAGATGTGCTTAATGTATTGTTCGTTTAATGTGTACGCTTCTTTATCAAGTGAATCGTTATTAGCTGTTTGTGTGTTAGTTAATTTATCGGTTGTTAAAGATGCAATGAGAAGGATACTCGGAAAGATCGAAGCATTCATTAAGAGCATACGGGAATACATTATTGGCAATGAGTTCGTAATCTTACGGCGTGAGGCCATCGGATGACTCGAGAGACTCAAATTCAAAGATAATGGACTCGGGATGAGTTTTGACACTAGACTCTAGGACTCGAGGGTCGGACCAAGTTGTTCGATCATGTCCTTTTTGCTTTGGCGGTGGAGTCAGGAGAAGGTGGCCCGGTTATTGAGTGGCAATGAGCTTGATAGGAGATGGGGCTTGAAGGGCTTTATGTCACCATTCCCAATCATTGCTATTACGAGTTATCGAAACAAAATCGATTAGATCGGCATCTCGATTTCTTCTTTGAAGAAGCGAGGTGGAAGCGGTGGCTCGTCCCGAGCATCGTCTGCGGAGTCTTTTGCTTTTGTCTTGGGCATTACTAGCTCGAATGCGGACTCGTCCCGCTTGTTGAAAGCGGGAGTGTTGACGAGAGAGTTTTTCGAGTTCTTACGCCAAAGAGGGGGTTTTCCCAAACCAAAATTCGTTGTGAATAGTGGTGGTCATGGATCCCGGTAGAGGCGGTGTGTCGAGAAATGCTCTTCGGACGGGATTTGGCTTGAGGCCTCTGAATCTTGCCGGGTTACTGCTGGAGCTTGTCCATGTTTGTCGGCCGGCTTTGTTTGGCGGCGATCGGCTCTGTTCCCTTTCCTGGATCTTCTTCCAAGTTCCGGCCTTCTTTGTGAAGTACTTGGTCATGTCGAAGCTATAAGGGCGAAGATCGGAGGTTGTGTGCAAGCCTCTTTTGTTATACGTGGAGCGTTTCGTGCGGCTCGCTTGTCCTCCGCAATGTGTTCGGGAGTAGGAATGTATCCCGGGCCGTGCGAGGTATTACATTCTTTGATATTGATGATACGTTGGGTGCCACGATGGCGTTTTCCCAAACAGAGCCCGGGATGTAGTTCATGTGCTTCATCATTTTCATCGGGGAGGGATCTTGTCCCAAATCAAAGGCAGGTCTATGTGGCATACACGGGCCTTTGGGCTTTCGATGGTGAACCTGTTAGCATCATGCCATCATCGTCGTGTTTGATCTCTAAGACCGGGACGCCGTTTGTGTCGGTCCTTTCGGTGACTACACTATCGCCGTAGATGATGGTTAGATCTGTTCCTTGGACGAACTTTATGCAGCGATGGAGAGTGGATGCCACCCCATTGATGCGGGTGTAGCCAAGGGCGTCCCAAAATGGCGGTGAAGGTGATCGGGATGTCGATGACTTGGAAATCTGTCGGGACCATTTGTTTTCCGAACCACAAGTTCAAGGTGGCTATTCCCAAGATTGGGCGGGATGTTGAGTCGTATGCCTTGATTGCCTGAGTCGAGGGCTTTAGATCAGTTGCTTTGATCCCTAGCAAATCCATCATTTTGGGTGGAAGGACGTTCATGGATGATCCCCATCTACCAAAACCCGTGGGAGACGGCGCTCGTCCGGTTGAAGCTGTTATGTAGAGAGGCTCATTGTGGTCGGCCCCAAATTTTGGAAGGTCGAGCTACGTGAAAGTGATGATATTGCTTTGTAATTAACGTTGCCCAATCATACGAGCTGCTTCATCGGGTGTCACTTGTGATGGGAACCGTGGTGCAGGCCGGGCTTTCTTCCAACTTGAGCTTGTGCGGGTAAGATGAAGTGAGTAAGGACCGAGTGAGATGTTAGCTGAGTGCGCTTGAGTGTGTTAAGACGGGATCTTGACCTTTGGGTCCAAGGTTTCGGCTTCTTTGGCGTAGGGCCCCTTTTCGGTTCGTGGCTCGGTATGGCTGGCCTTTTGTCTGTCAGTGGAGGATTCAGGATTTGGCCGGAACGTGTCGGAAACGTTCACTTCTGGACTTATGGTTTTGCTTGTCTCTCCTATTTACGTAGTGGGAGGACCACGATTGGCGTAAGGCCGGCTACGCATTTCAATTCGTTCATGTCATGGCTTTTCTTGAAGCATCAATAGTGGCTTTGAGATCTTCCCAAGACGGGGTTGGATTATACTGGACCTTCGGGCCTTCGGTGGCGGTGCGGAGCTCGTCCCAGTGATCATGGAGCGAGACATTGCCATGGCCTTGTGCGAGCTAGACTTGCTTTGGAGTAGATGACATAGTAGTCAAACTTTCACGAGGGTTCTCGAGGGTTCCGATTGTGGGATCACCGGATTCATACCTCTTCTTCGGATTTTGTTGAGAAGATGGCTTCTTCTTTCTTCGAGGACGGCCCTCGTTCATTTCATCATGGAATTCCATTTCCGGACAAGCACTTTGCAATCGCGAGACGTCCCACAGATGTGTTCGTTGTTCGGCGGTGAGTACTGGGACCTCGGGAGGCTGAATGGGCGAGGCTTTCCTACGGAAGGTCTTGTGGCCTTACGTCATGCTGCATGGCTCGTATGAGGGTAACGGAGTTGATTTACGGGAGACAATGAGAGACGTTAGAGGCTGTAGGAGCTTGATCATGACTTGGGAAGCCCCGGGTAGTTGGGTGGCTAATGTTAGAAGTGGTGCATGGCACCTTCGATCCGAGCTTGTTGCTCACCTTGACGTTTCTCAATAGCCGTGAGGACTGCCAAACTTCTTCCAATGTTGGGAAATTTCTTGGGGGTAAGGTCCCGTTCTCATCGTTGTTATCCATGACTTAGCCATGAAGATTTGACGGTGTCCTGGTGACGAGTGGGAAGGAGGTAGGACCTTGCTTTGTTTGACACTTTGGGAGACGGGTTCCGGGTACTCTCGACCACTCTCTGTTAGCCGGAGGGTGATGGGCAAGGTTTAGACACGGGAATGGCCTCTCGGGATAAAAGGGGAAAGCTCACGTGGCATGCGGTTTCCGTTTCTTT
Source organism: Adenophora triphylla var. japonica (assembly GCA_022495995.1). Taxonomy (NCBI): domain Eukaryota; kingdom Viridiplantae; phylum Streptophyta; class Magnoliopsida; order Asterales; family Campanulaceae; genus Adenophora; species Adenophora triphylla. The sequence continues at coordinate 17,674 of JAFEMH010003709.1, forward strand.
TATTTATGATTTTTTTGTTGTTTTAATTTACTTAAAACATGTTTTCTCGAAGTCCTAGGTAGGTTGGAAAAGATTGCTCTTCTTTTCGCAACTATGCTAGATCTGGGTCGATGGAGACCATACGTGCGGCTATAAGCCCCTCGTTTTGCACACAGTATTTCGACATCCCGGGGTGGGCGGCCCGGGCGAGGGTCCTATAGGGCAAGCGGTTTCCACCGGCCTAAAGAAAAATCGAACCTAAGGACCGAGCTGTCATGTTCGTTTTAATGCGTTAGCCATGTGAATAGTGAGCCAGCCGGCCACTTAGTCAAGATCGGAGTCAAGAGTTCGGCATGACCTCTCTTTACCTTGCTTGCGCAAGGGATCCGTGACGTTAGGCGTTAGGCGGGTCATATTGTCATGGGCGACGTATCAAAGGCGTGATGACATGGTGTCATGTGAGCATGGATGTATATCGGGACGGAACATCATGCAGGTGTAGCTTCGGAAATCAAGATCGAGTCAAGATTTTAGCATGACCTTTCATCGCTTTGCTTGCGCAAGGGATCTTGAGTTTCGAGCCTTGACTTCGAAAAATGGCCGGCATGGAATATGTATCCAGTGTATGACACGGGTGGGTAAAAACCAACCGAGTGCGGACAGAGTGTGACTCAAGACTCAAACGTGCGGGGTTGACGCTTGGCTAGGATGGGATGTTTGGAATGATCCCGTGCGCATCCGAGAGGCCTAGGAAGACCAAACAGACTGCAACCGAGACCACTCCGGGTTAAGGGTTGTAGTGTGCGGTGTATCCGAGCGGCGGTGCGCGTAGCGTGCGGTGTAACCGAGGCAGCAGTGTGAGTAGTGTGCGGTGTAACCGAGGCAGCAGTGCGCGTAGTGTGCGGTCTCTAAAATTCTTTTTCTGAGTAAAACAGAAGTTTTTGAAGAATTTTAAATGTATGCACAGATGTATATTGATGCATTTTTTTTTGTATTTTTTTTTCTAAAATAAAAACGAAGCACGTGCACACACACACAACAGTTAAAGGAAGGGGTAAAATGAAAGTTTGACCCTCATCATCGTTTTAAAAATCTTTTGTTTTGTTTAAAAGTTTTTAAAACAAAACGCTCCCCAGCGGAGTCGCCAACTGAAATTACCCGGGATCCGGCTCGCGCGCAGAGGCCCTGAAGCATCTCGCATTCGTCGCCTTTTCGGGAATGTCGCCCGGATCCGAGAGGCAGCACGTTCGCGCCCCGGCATCTGGCTTTATTCCGCTTTAGCATTAGTTGGAGGTGTCTCGCCGTTGTTTTCGCATTTGTAGAGTCGCCACGCCGTTTTTATTAAGCCCAAAACATTGAAAAAGGGCATTAGTTTAAAGATAATTTTTAAACTGTTTTTGTGTGATGAGATTTTGAGTTCGGAGGTCAGATGACTCCTCGGGAAGAGAATATTAGAATATTAGAGCTCACCCGAGTCGCCTCGTAAAACGAGTCTTTCGGATACCCCTAATATCCTTTAAAATGTTGTGTGTGTGTGTGTGCTTTTAAAAATGCATGCTGTGTCGGATGTCTACATTGTACACTACGTATTGAAATGTATTGAAATAGTGTAGGAAGGAAGCCTTACCAATGTTGGTTCGTGTACATCTTCCGCGAGGAATAGTGTTTGAGGTCGGAGTAGCGTTCCTGGTACGGATCGGGATTGATTCGGGAGGGGCCGGTTGTACGCGGACGTAGTTTCGGCGTGAGTTGATGTTGCGAGGCTGCGTGTCGGGCGAGAGGTTCGGCGTGCGTGGGGATCGCGAGGATCACTCGGGCGAGAGGTTCGGCGTGCGTTGGGGTGGCGGGAGTCACTCGGGCGAGTTTCGGCGTGGTTTGGGATTGCCGGTTTGACTCGGAAAGAGCCGGGACACCGTGAAAAGACCAGGCAAGGCCTCGGAGTACCACGAGGGGCCTCAGAGTACCTCGAGAGTGCCTCGGGGCAGCGCGGGAGCATCGCGGGAGCGCTCGGAGAGGCTTCGGAGGGCCACAAGGGAGCTCGGAAGGCCTCGGAAGGATCCGAAAGGGGCCGAGAGTGCCTCGAGAGGACATAGAGGGGAAGCCTGAAGGCTTAGGGAGGAAGAGAGAAGTGGGAGATGTGTGAAAATGAGGAGGGGGAGCCCTCTATTTATAGTAAAAATTTTCGTGCAAGAAGGTCCGTACGGACCTTCTTGGTTATCCAGAATTTTGGTTTTCCTCGATTTGAGGGAATATGTGATGATGGTGAATATTCTGTAATTATGGTGTCCCCTTGCAAGAAGGTCCGTACGGACCAACTAGGCTGCAATAAGGTCCGTACGGACCAACCATGTATGGGAGTGATGATTACTTAGGGATTTGAGGGAATATTGTGGACTTTAAGGGGATTCGGTAATTATTAAAGCAAAGAGGTCCGTACGGACCATTATTGCTTTTTCAATTTCTGAAAATTCCAAAAGGTCCTTTTGTCCCTTTTTATCCCAGAAAGGCTCCTCCCTTGGTTTGGCTGGGGGTTTTGAGAGGGTTTTGAGTGCCAGAGGTCGTCGAGACTGCGTTGATGAGTCTGAGGTGCTTCCCGTGTGCTTGAAAGGGGGTGATCCAGATTGGGGTACTTACACCCTCTCGTGAAGAGAGATGTTTGCTTGGGCCCCTCGATGAATGGTGTTGATGAAATGTGTGGCCACACTCAAGTGATTTGATAGAGATCAAATGGATTTGGATTACCAACATATTTGGAATCGAGAAAGCATTGAACAATATGAGTTGACATGGACCATGACTCATGTTCAATATGACATCGTGGACAAAGGGATTGTGACATTGATCTATCAAGGAATCAAGCATTGATGTTATATGTAATTGGTTGGACATAATGACTTGCTAGAAATCACTTATGTCTTGTGAGGTTGATGTTTCAACTCACTACCAACATAAAATATAATTCCTAAAGGGTCACACACAAAGAATGTATTGAAAAATGGCTCAATATGTGAATTTTGGGATTGGTCACGACTCGTGACTTTAATCAGTACGACTGCATGTAAAGGCACAACTCGTGATATTGTGAAAATTGAGGATTCTGGGTTGTATCGCGTGAGACACGATATGTCCCGCGCGGGACAAACCTTCTGGATAAGTAGAGTGTCCGCTTCCAAGCAAGGGGAGCGACCGCTCCAAAGTGACAGAAGCATTGTATCGTGCGAGACACTCCATCTCGCGCGGGACAAGGTCCCTCAGACTTTGATTTTGGCTAGGAAAAGGGCTCTTATCCCTAAGGGTTAGGGATATTTATAATGTATAAATAGAACCCTTTTTCCTCAGCCATGGTACACGGTTTTTAGGATTTTGGAAACACTAAAACATTGATTTTGATTGAGAATCAAAGATCAAAAACTCCAAAATCAATTCCATAAACTGCCATTGATTGTTGAATATTGATTCAACAATCGGGATCATCTAGAAATCCTACAAGATACAAGATCTTAGTTCATTCGCTTGTGGATTACCGATCAAGAGTGATTCCGTTATCACCTAAAGCTTGAAGATCAATTCGTCACAAGGAAGAACAAGGAGAAGATCAAAGGTTTGTCAACGATTCAAAGTTTGAATCTTAGATTCGTTTTCAATCAACAAAATTGCTGTTAAGGTATGTAAATCTATTTCATGATTTTATCTATTCGTGTTAGATAGATTCATAGCTAGGGTTTTGTGTTATATGTTAAAGACTTCCGCTGCGTTTGTAACCCCAAAACCCAATAATGTATACATTGTGATAATCAAGCAGCTATAGCAAGGGTGGAGAATTTTATATACAACGGCCAATCTCGACACATACGTCGTAGACATAACACCGTTAGACAGTTACTTTCCAACGGAACGATATCGATTGATTTCGTGCGATCAAAGGATTACCTAGCGGATCCAATTACTAAAGGTTTATCTAAGGAGAGAATAAACTGTGCATCAAAAGAAATGGGACTAAAGCCTAAACAAATCTAAATCAACATGATGGAAACCTAACCTGGCGACGGAAGATCCCACGGACTAAGCTATTGCTTTAAATGATTGACTATATCTTGTAAATTAATACAAGTGGGTTAATGTAGGATACTCTTTATAGCACATCACCTATGTTAGTGTGAACATGGCCGATTCGTTAAGAATTTTACTTAGGCAAATTCTCTAAAGCACTCGCAGAACCAAGAAAGTTCAGGGCCGTAATAATGAACACAATAGAGAACCAAAATCTGATATGAGAAGTTAAATGTGTTTGGTCTATTGTTTAAGTTTACAATAACGTCTGACAGTTCAATACATTACGTATACTGATCAGCCAAGTAAGCTCGAAAGATTCTTACTAAAGAAGGTTCAAAGCGAAAGCCACGTATCTTGATGCATTTATTTCTCAGCTATGCTATTCTTCTTCTTTCTTTTCCGTGTCGACTTCTTCCATTCATGTGGGGGATTGTTGGAATATTGGGTAAAATATTAGGGTGAATGGTAAAAGTCAAGCCACGACAGTTCAACTTTCAGGAACTGCTCGACCAATCAAGGATAAACCTCGATCGAGCATCATTGTCCAGAAACATGAATTTTTGTCTAACCTTTGCTCGGGCGAGTCACTAAAGTGCTCGGCCCAGCAACCAGCCAATGCTCGGGCGAATGGTGCTCGGCCGAGTTGTTGCTGTCTTGATCAGATTGATGTCTTAACAGGTGCTAGCTTGGAGGGTTTATGACTTTTGTGAATAGTCACAACTGACTCAACCTACCCTATATATAGAACCCTATTCCTTCATTCAGTCATCAAGTTATCAAATCAAGTTGTTATCAAGTTAAACATAAGTAATCCAATTCTCTCTCTCTCATTCAAAAGTGTTTGTTTCGTTCAAAGAGTTCAAGCATCATTCTTTCTTCAAGTTAGAAGACTACGAGCAAGTCTGTTTTCGGTTCGCCCGTCAAGGTAGTTAAAGTGCACACTAACTCTTGGTAAAAAGCGTTGTATCTTGGGAGACATTCACCATTGATCCGTTTTCACATACTACGGAGATGAAATATTGTCATAAGGAAATTTGCTTCGGCATACCTCGCTTTAATCTCCTTCTTTTGATTTTTCCGTATTGAAGATATCTAAAACATATTCACAACATAATCATTATCCATATTTTTTCCCATGTTCTTTTATAGCAAACCTATTCAACAATTCTAGGAAATAGAGACTAACCAACTTAACAAGTACAAGGAAAGAAATTGTTTAATGTGTAGCATTTGTTGAATACCGAAGTGGTAAATGACAAGGGAAGGGTACAATCTACAAAATTATAATTGCCTCTATGGAGAAAAATAAGGCCTTTTAACACCTTTTCTTCTATCCATACACACAATTTGTCTACATTTGGTGTGGTGAGCAGGAGGTGGAGTGGGATGGCAGGGATCCAGAAATGCGACAGATCTAACATGTGTTAAGGAGAGAATTGAAGAAGATGAAGGAAGGGTGGGAGGAGGGGTAAAGAGAGGGAAATTATAGAGAGTGAAGAAGTTAAAATTAGCGGGGTAGGGTCCGTAGGGAGGAGGGTGTATGTGTTTTGTGTTTTTAGGATTTGTGAGGGATAAGGGTATTTCTCATATTTAAGAATGTGATAAACTTATGTGTGTGTTGTGTGTGCATGTTGTGTGTGTGTGGGGGGTGTAAGTACCCCAATCTGGATCGCTCCCTTTCAAGCACACGGGAAACACCTCAGACTCACACAAACGTGATCTCGAATACCCGTATGCTTCAAGAACCCCTAAACCACCAACCAAATCAAGATGGGGCCTTTCTGGGATAAAAAAGGCAAAAGGACTCTTTAGGAATTTTGCAAAATATTTGGACTGCAGACTGGGCTATGCGGACCACTTTGCATCCAGACATCATAATTACAAAATCCCCTTAAAGTCCACAATATTCCCTTAAATCCAGGAAAACCAAAAAAATGGTAATGGCAGCTTGTGGCCCACGACAAACCTTGCCATTTTCAGACCCCTATAAATAGAGGGCTCCTCCTCTCATTTTTCACACCTCTCCCTTCTCTCCTCTCTCCCCTAGCCTTCAGGCTCCCCTCTAAGTCCCTTCGACGTAATCCTGGTCCCTTTCGGTTCCCTCTGGGGCATTCCGAGCCCCCTCGCGGTGCTCTGAAGCCCTGTCGAGCGCTCCCGAGACACTCCCGAGCTGCCCCGAGGCACTCCAGAGGCATCCTGAAGCCTTGCCGGTCCATCCCGAGGCATTTCGGCCCATCCCGAGGCATCCCGATCCATCCCGAAGCCCTGCCGGGCAATCCCGATCCATTCCGAAGCAAGCCGAAACTCTGCCCAAGCACAACCGACGATCCCGACGCACGTCGAACCTCTGCCCGAGCCCAGTCAACAATTCCGACGATCCCAATGCACGCCGAAACTCTACCCGAGGACACACCTGACACTCCCGAGGCATGCCGAAGCTCTGTCCGCAGACATCGGTACATCCCCGAAGCAATCCCGGTCCGTCCTAGAGCACTATTCACACTCAAATATAATGTAGACATCATATACATCATGCATTTTTAAAAAATCACATACACACACACACAACTTTTAAAGAAAGAGGGGTACCGAAAGATTCGTTTTTACGAGGCGACTCGGGTGAGCTCTGCTATTCTCTTCCTGAGGCGTAACCTGACCTCCGAACTCAAAATCTCATCACACAACAACAGTTTTTAAACTAAGTCTTTTTTCAATGTTTTGGGCTAAATCAAAACGGTGTGACGACTCTACAAACAAACGCAGCGACACCTCCCAACAATGCGAGATGCAAGGGCCCGCGCGCGAGCCGGATCCAGGTAATTTCAGTTGGCGACTCTGCTGGAGATATTTTGTTTTAAAAACTTTTAAACAAAAAAAAAAAGATTTTTAAAAACAATAATGAGGGTCAAACTTTCATTTTACCCCTTTGTTTAATTGTTGTGTGTGTTTGCAAGTGCTTACTTTTTATTTACAAAAAAATAAAAATACAACAAAAATGCATCATAATACATCTGTGTACATACATATAAAAAATTCTGCAAAACTTTCTGTTTTCCTCAGAAAAAAAGAATTTTAGTGACCGCACACTACGCGCACTCTTATCCTGTACACTGCAAACTACAACCCCAAACCTGGAGTGGTCTCAGTTGCAGTTCGGTTGGCCTTCCTACGCCTCTCGAGGGCGCACGGGATCATTCCAAACATCCCATCCTAGCCAGTGTCAACCATGCACGCTTGCATCACACTCTGTCCAAACTCGGTTGGTTTTTACCCAGTCCGTGTCATAAAGCCTGGATACATATCCCATGCCGGCCATTTTCTTAGTCGAAGCTCGGAACTCAAGATCCCTTGCGCAAGCAAGACGATGAAAGGTCATGCTAAAATCTTGACATGATCTTGATTTCCAAATCTACACCCGGACAATGCTCCGTCCCGGATATACATCCATGCCCACATAACACCATGTCATCAAGCCTTTAATACGTCAGCCATGACAATATGACCTAGTCAATGCCTAACGTCACAGATCCCTTGCACAAGAAAGGTAAAGAGAGGTCATGCCGAACTCTCGACTCGATCTGACTCAGGTGCCGGCTCTGCTCACTATCCACATGGCCGAAGCATTAAAACGAACATGACAAGCTCGGTCCTTAGGTTCGAAATTTTCTTTTAGGCCGGTGGAAACCGCTTGCCCTATAAGACCCTCGCCCGGGGCTGTCCACCCCGGGATGTCGAAATACAGGTGCAAAATGAGGGGCTTATAGCCGCACAGATGGTTTCCACTGACCCAGGATCTAGCATAGTTGCGAAAAAGAAGAGCAATCTTTTCCAACCAACTTAGGATTCTGAGAAAGCACGTTTTAAGTAAATTAAAACAAAAAAACAACAAAAAAAGGCATAAATAATAATAAAAAAAGGAAACTGCATGTCACATTAGCTTTCCCCCTTTATAAAAAAAAGGCCTTCCCATGTCTAAACCTTACCCGTCACCCCCTCCAGCGAACCGAGAGTGGTTGAGAGTACCCGGGAATTGTTCTTCCAGTGTCAAAGCCGCAAGGTCCCACATCCTTCTTAGTATAGCCACCAGGGCAATCCATCAACTCCCCATGGCCAGGTCGGCAGATAACAACGAGGAAAACGGGATCTTACCCCCGAGAAATTTCCTGACGATGGAGGAAGTTTGGCAAGCTGTCATAACCCTCGAAAAATGCCAAGGCGAACAACAGGCCTGGATTGAAGGTGCCATGCATCATTTCGGAACATTAGCCCCCCCCCAACCACCTGGGGCTCCCAAGGACGTACCCGCTCCCGCAGCTCCCAACGTCTCTCATTGTCTCCCGGGATGCAATCCTTTGCCCTTGTACGAGCCCTGCCGCTACGACATGAAGTCACAAGGCTCCCACGGAAAGACATGACAAGTCAATGCCCCGAGGTCCCAAGACCACCGCAAAATGATGAACACATCTGGTGGGATGTCTGCGATTGCCCCACTTGTCTGGTGGGACCACGGAAATTTCTGCCCTCGATTAGCTGTGATGAGCTTTACACAGCCACCAACGGCCCAAGGGTTTGACACCCGTGCAACCCCTATCTTGGGAAGACATCAAGGCCATCGTTGACGCCCCGACAAAAGCAATAATAGTGAACGAGCTGAAATGCGAGGCATGGCCCTATGCCAACCAAGGCCCTCCCATGACAGAAATGGGAGAAGCAAGCAAGGGAGTGAAGCCATAAGTGAACGTAATGACGCGTTTCGGCCAAATCTCAATGAATCCTCCAAGGACAGACAAAAGGCCAGCCGTACCTGAGCCTCGAACCGAAAAGGGCCTCTATGCCAAAGAAGCTCTGAAGCATTTGACCCAAACGCTGAAGATCCTATCTTAACTCAGCTCAAGCGCACTCAGGCCAACATATCCCTCTGGTCCTTACTCACTTCCTCCTATCCGCACAAACTCAAGCTGGAGGAAAGCCTGGCCCAGACCATGGTACCTATCAACGTGACACTAGATGAAGCGGTCCAAATGATCGACAACGTTCACTACAGTAACATCATCACTTTCATAGAGCTCGTTCTCCCAAGATTCGGGGCTGACCACAACGAGTCTCTCTACATAATAGTCCAACTTGACGAGCGTCGCCTCCCTCGGGGTTTGGTAGATGGGGGGTCCGCCATGAACGTCCTCCTATCCAAAATGATGGATTTGCTAGGGATCAAGCCAACTGATCTAAAGCCTTCAATGCAGACAATCAAAGCATACGACTCGACGTCTCGCTTAGTCTTAGGGATAGCTACTCTGAATCTGTGGTTCGAAAAACAGATGATCCCGACAGACTTCCAGGTCATCGACATCCCGATCACCTTCACTGCCATCTTGGGATGCCCTTAGCTACACCAGATCAATGGGGTGGCATCCACCCTACACCAGTGCGTAAAGTTTGTCCAAGGAACGGATCTCACCATCATCTATAGGGACAACATAACTACTGAGGGGACCAACACAAACGGCATCCCAGTCTTGGAAATCAAACACGACAATGACGACATGATGCTGACAGGGTTCACAGTCGAAAGCCCGAAGGCCCAAGTATGCCACATAGACCTTCCTCTGACTTGGGACCGGATCCCCCCTACCATGAAGATGATGAAGCTCATGAACTACATCCCGGGGCTTGGTTTGGGAAAACGCCATCAAGGTACCCAACAAATCATCGAGGTCAAAGAACAAAATACCCGCCATGGCCTAGGGTACGTCCCTACTCCCAAAAATGCTGCGGAAAACAGAAAAGCTGTGCGGAAATGCTCCGCTACCGACAAAAGAGGCTTGCACGCAATCTCCAACCTCCGTCCTTACAGCTTCGACATTGCCCGGTACTTCACAAAGAAAGCCGGAAGTTTGAACGAAGACACAAAAAAAGGGACATAGCTGATCAACGCCAAACAAAACTGGTCGGCAACAATGGATACCCTCTATCATAGCCTTGAAAGGTTCAGAGGCCTCGAGCTAAACCCCGTCAGAAGAGCGTTCCTTTACACGCCAACTCTACCAGGACCCACCACCACCACTATTCACAATGAATTTTGGTTTGGGAAAACCCCCTCTTTGGCGGAAGAACTTGAGAAGCTCTCTGTCAGCACCCCCGCCACAAACAAGCGGGACGAGTCAGCATTCGAACTAGCAACGCCCAAGACAAGAACAGAAGACTCCGTAGACAATGCCTGGAACGAGCCATTGCTGCAACAACTCTTTAGTGAAGAAATCGAGGTGCCAGACCTAATCGATTTTGTTTCTGATAACTCTACGGTAGCCATGATTGGGGACAGCAGCGCGAAGCCTTTCGACCCTCGCCTCCTTTCAAGTTCATCAACATTGCTACTCAAGAACTGGGCCACCTTCTCCGGACCTGCCGCCAGCAAGAAGGAAATGATCGAACAATTTGGTCTAACCCCTCGCGTCCTAGAGTCTAGAGTCGAAACACATTTTGAATCCATTATCTTTGAATTTGAGTCTCTCGAGTCATCTGATGGCCTTACGCCGGAAGATTACGAACTCATAGCCAATAATGTATTCCCATATGCTCTTAATGAAAGTTTCGACCTTTCCGAGTATCCTCTCATTGCATTTTTAACAACTGATAAATTAACTAAAACACAAACAGTTAATAACGATTCACTTGACAAAGAAGCAGACACATTAAACGAACAGTACATTAAACACATCTTTAAGCATATTGTCAAACGAGAGGAAAATCGGGCCCAAGCTGCCGAGGAGGTTTTAAACAAGGTGAATTTGGGAACTGCTGAAGAGCCAAAAAGAGACGCAAATCGGAAGCTTCTTCACCGGCACTGAGCAAAACGCATTGACTGCACTGCTCAAAGAATTCGTGGACGTGTTCTCTTGGTCCTAGCAAGACATGCCCGGCTTAGATCCAGCCATAGTGGAACATTGGATTCCCTTGAATCCCGAGGCTAAGCCCATCAAGCAAAATCTACGCCGAATCAAGCCATAATGGTCTTTACAAGTCAAGGAAGAGATCGAAAAGATGCTCCGCGTCGGCTTCATAAGGGTGATCGAATAACCAACATGGCTCTCCAACATAGTCACGGTGGGGCTACCTACCAATGGGCAGCAACCGCCCTCTTCCACGACATGATCCACAAAGAGATCGAAGTATACGTCGACGACATGATCATCCACTCAAAGGGATCAGACGAACAACACCTCATTGACCTGAGAAAGTTCTTCAATCGCCTCCGGAATCACTCAATGAGGTTAAACCCTGCCAAATGCACATTTGGAGTCATCCGAGGCAAAGTCTTTGGATACATGGTCTTCGAGCGAGGCATCGAAGTTGATCCCCAAAAGATCAAGGCCATAATCGAAATGAGATCACCGCAAACCCAAACAGAGGCAAAAAGCTTCATGGGCCGCCTGCAGTACATCAGCCACTTCGTCAATCAGTAGACCTCCATGTGCGAGCCAATCTTCCGACTAATGAAGAAAAATGCAGATATCGAATGGAACTCGGAATGACAAGATGCCTTCGAAAAGATAAAGGCGTACCTTGTGAGTCCTCCGATCCTCTGTCCTCCCCATGAGGAGAAGCCACTTTTGCTATGCCTAACTATGACCGACACCGCAGTTGGAGCCATGCTCTGTCAAGAAAAGAGGGAATCACGAGTCGAGAACGCCATCTACTTCGTCAGTCGAAAGTTCCAAGGCAACGAACTTAACTACTCAGCCCTCGAGAAAACCTGCGCAACTCTAGTATGGGTTGTCAGAAAATTATGACACTACATGCAGTCGCACACAGTGCACTTGGTCTCCAAAATGGACCCAGTCAAATACCTCTTCAACAAACCATCACTGTCAATGAGGCTGGCCAAATGGTCTTTCTTCCTAGCGGAGTTTGACATCAAGTACGTGAACCAGAAGTTAATCAAGGGAAGGGTAATGGCCGAACAACTGGCTGACTTCCCAATCGACGAGGCTCAAGGTCCCGAGCCACAGTTTCCACTTTCCAGACGAAGGAATCTTCACACTTGAAGGTGATAATCGATGGCAGTTGTTCTTCGACAGAGCAGCCAACAATAGAGGAAATGGCATTGGTATGCTCTTGGTTGACCCAAAGGACGAGCACACCCCAATCGCCATAGAGCTGAATTTCGAGGTAACCAATAATGCCGCCGAATACAAAGCCTGCGCCGCTGGACTAGAGGACGCACTCGAAAGGAACGTCCAAAAGCTAGAGGTCTATGGGGACTCAGCCCTGATCATCAATCAGGTTTCCAACAAATGGAAAACAATAGACCCAGGCTTGCAAAAATACCACGCCTGCATGGAATAGCTCATCACGCAATTCAAAGAGGTCACCTTCCACTACTTGCCAAGAGACCGGAACCGATTTGCAGACCCCCTAGACACCTTGGATTCATTCGTGGAAATCCCCGAAGGGAAGGCAATCAAGCCATTCAAAGTAGGAAGAAAGGAAATTCCTGCCTACTGCTGCGAGATTGAACCAGAACCCGAGCCCATCAATGAGCCGTGGTACAACCAGATCTTCCAATACCTCAAGAATGGGGAAACCACCTTCATGAACGAGGGAGGCCAACACAAAGAAGGAATCAAAGCTAAGAGAATCGTGGCCCTAAAATGCCTGGCCTTTCACTTTGTCAACCTTGGAGACATGCTATACAAAAAATGCTATCAAGGATCGCTCCTATGCTGCATCACCCAGGAAAAAGCAAACGAGCTCATGAACGAAGTCCACAATGGGGCTTGCGGCCCCCACATGAACGCCAGAGCCCTAATGCAGATCATTCTTTGAATGGGCTACTACTAGGTATCCATGGAGGCAGACTGCATCCACTTTGTTCAAAGTTGCGACAAGTGTCAACGGTTCTCCAACCTCAATCACCTTCCTCCTTCATGATCTTTACTGCGTGACTACTCCCTGCCCCTTTGCCACTTGGGGAATCGACGTCATCGGGAAAATCGCTCCGTCCGGAAGCAACGGCCACGAATTTGTCTTGGTAGCCATCGACTACTTCACAAAATGGGTCGAAGCCAAGTCCTACAAAGTGCTAACTTCCAAGAATGTCGCACATTTCCTCAAGGAAAACATCATATGCCAATACGGAATCCCGATCGAGGTCATATCAGACAACGGGTTCCACTTCGAAGGAGAATGCGACAGACTGCTGGCCGAATTCAAGATCACATGCCACAAGTCTTCTCCCTACAGGACGCAAACTAACGGCGCAGTAGAAGCAGCAAATAAGACCCTCGAAAGGATCATCCGAAAAATGACCACACGAGGACGAGATTGGCCCGAGAAGCTGCACCTGGCACTTTGGGGCTACCGAACATCAGTCAAAACAGCCACGGGAGATACTCCTTTCACCCTGACATAAGGAATGGAAGCAGTATTGCCCGTTGAATTGGAAATTCCCTCACTCCGAGTGTTGCTGGAAAACGAGATCAACGAAGTCGAATGGCTCCGAAGCCGACATGACGAACTGGCTCTGCTAGACGAGCGCCGACTAAAGGCCATGGAGCACATCCGAGCCTACCAAAGCAGAATGGCTAGAGCTTTCGATAAGAAAGTCAAGTCCCGAGACATCAGGGAAGGCGATCTGGTACTCAAAGAAAAGCCTCCCATTCGAACCAACCCGCTTGGAAAATGGGAACCAACATGGATCGGCCCTTTTGTGGTCCAAAAGATCTACTCCGGAGGTGCCATGAAGCTGACAAACCTAGACGGCAATCCCTTCATGAATCTAGTCAACGGAAGCAAACTCCGCAGATACTTCGCCTAAAGAAGATCAACTTTGCATCTCCCGTCACTCATTGTAGTGTCAAACTACGCTGACCTGAGCCCTCAAGTCCGGGGGGAATGTAGGCAGCCTTAATTGGTTCGGTCTAAAAACACACAAAAAAACAAAAAAATGGATGACGACCAAAGCCTCCATCAAACTATATACTTTCCAGAACGTGTCCCTACCATCACCTTGACCAAGTCAACGATGGCGGCAACATCAAAGGAGAACAAAAGGTCACTCAGCATTAAAAGATTGACCCATGTCAACAACAAACTAGGGGCTTGCCTTCGCACTCATGGGCTTCAAAAAGCTCAAGAAGAAGCTTCACAAAAAAAAAAGCTCAAGCAGAAGCTTCACAAAAAAAAAAAATGAGGCCAAGGACCCAGCGCCGACAAACAAGAAGCAATGGAATCATTGGGATGGCCGTAAAAAAATGGCTTGTCAAGGAATCACCTCAAGGCCTGTGCCTCACCATCCAACCTTCCCATCCAAGCACAAAAACAAAAAAAATTGGACGCCAACAAGGCTCAGATCAATCCAAATGCAAGATCCAAAGAAAGAGATGGATGCCGTCAAGGCTTAGACTGCTTCAGTCCTCAAATACAACAGAAAGGTCCAAAGCTGGACGCCACCAAGGCTCACAAAAGAAACATAAAGCGAACAAGAGATCTTGTATCTCGACAAAGCTTTAAAAGTAAATCACAAATCACAATGGTTACAACATTTCTTGATGAGTATAAGCACGGTCTACTCTCAAGTTCACAACATGCTAAAAGACAGCTTAATACATTTAACAAATAATGTGTCTGCAATGCAATGAATGGATACTTAGGAGGTCATTTCGCGCCACCTGCGCTTGTCCCCTCGCCATTCTTCCCTTTCTTCCCTCGTCCCCGGTGAGTCTTCTTTCTCTCCACGCGAGCCAACTCTGTCTCTCTCATTCCGAGATTAGGGGTCCTCCCCGTAGAGTCAAACAATCGAGCAGCTCGCAGATCTTCATTCGCCCATGCCTCGCCCCAGATTTCCTCCCTGCGAGTCTTCAAAAGAGGACCTCTCTCCGTCATTCGATCAACTCTAGTCTCATAGTCAAATAAAGTGTCTCCCGTCACATTCTGAGGGTTGACCAGGCTTTGGCACTTCTAAGGCTATAGCTGAGACGGCAATCTGGCCCCAGAATCTCTTCACGACTGCTTCCTAAAACAACTTGGGACTGCCCGACATGCTGCTCGTACCAATCCAGGTACTCGATGGTCAACACAACACTCTCCCGACGTCGAAGGACCACCACAGGAGGAAAAGCGAAATGCTTCCATACCCTCAGAAAATACAGAAGAGCATCTGAAGCTGCCATGCAAAGAGAAGATACCTCCATAGTGGCAATGTTATCCCAGCCCAGCAAAGGCTCCTGCCTCATCCCGAACTGCTGGGAAACGAGCGACGGAATATAGAAGGATGACCAAGACAAACCTGGAACTCTGAAAATATAGGAACCTTCCTGAAAGGCCCTCCTAGTCTCGATCCCCCAGTGAGGGACCCACCAACGGATCTGATGCGTACCAAGTTGTGCCATCCATCTCTCCCAGACGAACTGATCGATATCCAATACAAGAGGCCGCCGAGCAAACGCCCACGGGCTAAAAGGACGCCGGAGACTCGGGCATGGCTTAAAGCCTCTCTCGCAACCACAAGGTGAGCAAAACAGGGCTTCCCCCTCTCATGAACCTATCCCCAGTCGCCAAGTGATCAATGCCATGAAGGGTTTCCCCTAGCACCAGTGGAGCAATATCCTCCCCGGCTCGGCAGTGCCCTACTACATCCAACAAAGTGCCGTCACATACCCCAAGGGAGCTGACCATGAAAATCATTTCTATCACGCACAAAGAAAATGCGTCCCACGAGTCGTCACTCTCGTCATCACTCATAAACCGCTCCGACACCGCAAAAATGTCAATATGACCAGAATCAAAAGTCATACCTTGCACTTCTTCCAATGAAGTCCAAAGAAAGCATGCGAGCTTCACGCTCACAACCGCACCCCCGATCAAAGGAAGTGAGACGGCCTCCACCTCCGGTCCTCCAATCAAAGCCCGAAAATCCTCAAAGGTGGGCGTGACCTCATTGTAGGAGAAGCTATACACGTGGCTCCTAACATCCCAGAACTTCGCAGCAGCCCGCAACAATTCCCAATCAGGAACTAACTCCTTAAGGGACCAAACCGAACAGAGTCGAAATCTCATCTCAAAGCCCGCTTATTGTGCCTTATATGGTGCCTCATCCACGTTTTGAGATGCTCAAGGAAGTATGCTCGCCTCTCCTTTGAAAGCCTCGGCAAAACTCTCGGAACAAACGAAGAATCCATGGCAAAAATGGGGGTTTCTAGAGAAAATGGGGAAGAAAATTCGAAGGGATTGTAAATGGGAAATGGGAGAAAACCAGACTTTTTGTGACTCTTATTTCCTTCCCAAAAGCAAGACATGTCCGCACGGACCACTTTGCATGCTGGATGTGTCCATGCGGACCACTTTGCAGCCTGGCCCCATATTTTCAGCAAACTGCAAAACAGCTACTGCTCTCGGCAGGACCTTACCCCCAACTGCTCAAAAGCCTGGCCAAAGCCATTTCCGGCCACCGTAAACTAACCACAAATGCATTCCCAGCTCATGTGACATGCACAAAATAAAAATAAGCTAGCAACAATTCCTAGGTCAATCCCGGGAATCACAAATACGTCATTACATCTTAAAATAAAATAATTTGTTGTGCAAAATACAAGTGTTTTATTACAGATACCAGATGTTTGTTACTCTACAAATAGAAAAAAACAACATAAAGAGGGAAAGCAAAAGAGCCCTACTCCGACTCATCATCATCATCCTCCACAAACGAGAAATCCGGCATCTCAGAAAACTCGACAGTCACATCCTCATCATCAGAATACTGGACCCCTCCTCGTGTGAGTACTCGAAGTACTTCGAAGGATCAAACCCGGTGAAAGGATCAAAGAAGGGATACGAGGACGAACCCTCACCCTGTGCGCTCGACAGAGGAAAGAACTGATAAAGGGTCTGCGGCCTCTGGGCCCCTGAAGACGTCCCCAAATCAAAGCTCTGCCGCTCCCGAATCGGCACCTCAGGCTGTGGCCCTGGCTCAGCCCTCAAAGAAGGAGTATCTAAAGATCTCCTCGAAGGCATTGGCTCGAACGCCGCCGCGCTCCGCGAAGACCTGCAAGACATCTTCCCCAAGAGCTTCTTCGTGAAAGACCTCAACCCCATGTACCGATGGGTCAGCGTGTCAAAGGATCGCCCCGAGACCGGCGCAAGCAAACAACAAAAAAAAACGCTCAGCAAAAGAGATACAATCATACTCGAAAAAAGAGAAAAATATAGAAAGATGCCAAGATGGAAAAGAGTAAGCACTCTCACCGGAGCATCCGGGTCAACCCGATAAGCAGCAGGACCATGCTCAGGGACGGTCACCATCACCCTCCTCCTCGAAGAGTCCCCGTGAACATACGTGAAGTTCGGCCCAGGCACCGGGACATCTGGAGGACGTGGTGGGCCATCCTGCCTCTCCCGCGCCAATACCTGTGGCATCCTCAGCTTCCGCCTAATAAAGGCAGCATACTCCTCGCCCTCCAGGACAAACTCGTCAGCGCTCACGCCATCCCAGTACCTCTCGTACTCCAGCACGTCCATATCAAAAGGACTCATCATACCGAATGGCGGAACCCTCGGAGCCATAGGGGGCACACCTGCGCCATGCTGCCAGAAGACCCTCTCCCCCAGATACATGTGTAAGTACCCCAATCTGGATCACTCCTCATCCGACGCACGAGAAACACCGCAGACTCACACAAACGCAGTCTCGAACACCCGTAGCCTTCAAAAACCCCAAAAACCACCAACCAAACCAAAGGGGGCCTTTATGGGATAAAAAAGTACAAAAGGACTTTTTGGGAATTTTGGAAAATTTGGAAAAGCAATGACTGTCCGTGCGGACCACTTTGCATCCATACATCATAATTATAAAATCCCCTTAAAGTCCACAATATTCCCTTAAATCCAGGAAAACCAAAAAACTTGTAATGGTTGCCAGTGTCGTGCGACACAGTTAGCTAGAATCTGGACCCTATAAATAGAGGACTCCCCCTCATAATTTTCACACCTCCCTTTTCTCTTCTCTCTCTCTCTCTCTCTCTCTCCCAGCCTTCAGGCAGCCCCTCTAAGACCCTTCGGGGCAATCCCAGTCCCTTTCGGTTCCCTCCGGGGCATTCCGAGGCCCCTCGTGGTACTCCGAAGCCCTGCCGAGCACTGCCGAGCGCTCCCAAGATGCTCCTCCCGAGGCACTCCCGAGGCATTCTGAAGCCTTGCCGATCCATCCCGAAGCCCTGCCAATCCATCTCGAGGCATTTCGGTCCATCTCGAGGTGTTCCGGCCCATTCCGAGCACAACTGACGATCCCGACGCACGCCGAAACTCTGACTGAGCGTAATCGACGATCCCGACGCACGACGAACCTCTGCCTGAGTCCAGTCAATGATCCCTGTGATCCCAACACACGCCAAAACTCTGCCCGAATACACACCTGATAATCCCGAGGCACGCTGAAGCTCTGTCCGCAGACACCGGCACGTCCCGAAGCAATCTCGGTCCGTCCCGAAACACTATTCAACACTCAAACACTATTTCCCAGCGGAAGACAGACACAAACCAACATTGGTAAGGCTTCCTTCCAACACTATTTCAATACATAGCGTACGATGTAGACATTATATACAACATGCATTTTTAAAAGCGCGCACACACACACACACAACTTTTAAAGAAAGAAGGGGTACCAAAAGACTCGTTTTTATGAGGCGACTCGGGTGCGCATTTACTATGCCCTTCCCGAGGAGTAATCTGACCTCCAAACTCAAAAATCTCATCACACTACAACATTTTTTAAACTAAGCCTTTTTTCAATGTTTTGGTCTAAATCAAAACGGCGTGGTGACTCTACGAACAAAACGCAGCGAGACACCTCCTCCTCGAACAAAGAAAATGAGGGCGAACGCGAGATGCCAGGGCCCGCGCGCGAGCGGATCCGGGTAATTTCAGTTGGCGACTCTGCTGGGGATATATTTTTTGTTTTAAAAAAAAAACTTTTAAACAAAAACAAAAGATTTTTAAAACAATGATGAGGGTCAAACTTTCATTTTACCCATTTCTTTAACTGTTGTGTGTGTGTGCATGTGCTTTACTTTTTATTTTACAAAAAATAAAAAATACGAATAAATGCATCAATATACATCTGTGTACATACATTTAAAATTCTTCAAAAACTTCTGTTTTACTTAGAAAAAGAATTTTAGTGACCGCACACTACTCGCACTGCTGCCTCGGTACACCGTACGCTACGCGCACTTGCTGCCTCGGATACTGCACACTACAACCTAAGCCCGGGGTGGTATCAGTTGCAATTCGTTTGGCCTTCCTACGCCTCTCGAACGCGCACGGGATCATTCCAAACATCCCATCCTAGCCAGTGTCAACCCTGCACGCTTGCGTCACACTCTGTCCAGACTCGGTTGGTTTTTACCCAGTCCGTGTCATACAGCCTGGATACATATCCCATGCCGGCCATTTTTCTGAGCCGAAGCTCGAAACTCAAGATCCTTTGTGCAAGCAAGACGATGAAAGGTCATGCTAAAATCTTGACCAGATCTTGATTTCCGAAGCTACGCCCAGACGATGCTCCATCCCAGATATACATCCATGCCCACATGACACCATGTCATCAAGCCTTTAATACATTAGCCATGACATTATGACCTAGCCAACACCTAACGTCATAGATCCCTTGCGCAAGCAAGGTAAGGAGAGGTCATGCCAAACTCTCGACTCGATCTTGACTCAGGTGCCGGATCGGCTCACTATTCACATGGCCAACGCATTAAAACGAACATGACAGGCTCGGTCCTTAGGTTCAATTTTTCTTTTAGGCCGGTGGAAACCGGTTGCTCTATAGGACCCTTGCCCGGGGCTGTCCACCCCGGGATGTCGAAATATAGGTGCAAAATGAGGGGCTTATAGCCACACAGATGGTCTCCACTGAGCCAGGATCTAGCATAGTTGTGAAAAAGAAGAGCAATCTTTTCCAAACAACTTAGGATTCTGAGAAAACACGTTTTAAATAAATTTAAAAAAAAATAAAAAAAGCGGAAACTTCATGTCACATGAGCTTTCCCCCTTTATCCAAAAAAGGCCTTCCCATGTCTAAACCTTACCCGTCACCCCCTCCAGTGAATTGTGAGTGGTCAAGAATACCCGGGAACTGTCCTTCTAGTGTCAAAGCCGTAAGGTCCCACATCCTTCCTAGTACAGCCACCAGGGCAGTCTATCAACTCCCCATGACCAGATCGGCAGATAACAACGAGGAAAATAGGACCTTACCCCCGAGAAACTTCCCGACAATGGAGGAAGTTTGGCAAGCTATCATAGCCCTTGAAAAACGCCAAGGCGAGCAACAGGTCTGGATCGAAGGTGCCATGCACCATTTTGGAACATTAGCCACCCCCAACCACTTGGGGCTCCCAAAGACGTACCCGCTCCCGGAGCTCCTAACGTCTCTCATTGTCTCCCGGAATTCAATCTCGTACGAACCCTGCGTCTACGACATAAAACCACAAGACCCCCCGGGGGAAGACGTGCCCAGTCAACATCCCGAGGTCCCGATACCACCGCAAAATGATGAACACATCTAGTGGGACTTCTGCGATTGCACCGCTTGTTTGGAAATGGACTTCCAAGATGAAATAAATGAGGATCGCCCTCCAAGAAAGAAGAAACCCTCTTCTCAACAAAAACTAAAAAAGAGATACGAAGCCGGCGATCCCACAGTCGGAACCCTCGGAGAGCCATCATGAAAGTTTGACTATTACGTTATCTACTCCAGCAAATCTCCTCAGCCTAGCTCTACGCAAGACCACGGCAACTTCTGCTCCATGATTAGCTGGGACAAGCTCCGCACAGCCACCAGCGGCCCAAAGGTCCAGACACCCCGAACCCTATCTTGGGAAGACATCAAAGCCACTGTTGACACTTCGACAAAAGCAATAACGGTGAACGAACTAAAATGCGAAGCATGGCCCTACGCCAATAAAGGCCCTCCCATGGCAGAAGTGGGGGAAACAAGCAAAACAGTGAAGCCGGAAGTGAACGTACTGACGCGTTTCGGCCAAATCCCGATGCATCCTCTGAGGACAGACAAAAGGCCAGCTGAAATTACCCGGATTCGCGCAAGCGAAGGCGGTTGTCTTTCGCGGGGTGTTGGTGTCTGAGACCTCGCTTCATGGGAAGGAAAATGAGGAGTCGCCACGCGGTTTTTGTATTTTGAGCCCAAACGTTGAGAAACGGCTTTTGAAAATGGTGTCGTTTTTATTGGTAGCAAAAACTTAGGAAAAGGCTTTGAAAACGGGGGATCATTTTTATTGGTAGCAAAAACGAGTAAAAAGCTTTGAGTACCAGAGATTGTTAGGTTCGGAGGTCACGTTACATTTCGGGAAGAGTATTACGAGATCACCCGAAACGCCTCGCATGACGAGTCTTTCTACCTTTCTCGAAAACGTGTGTGTGTGTGTGTTTTGAAATGGGGGCTTGAATGACAAGCTTAATCTTGGTTTGAATGTCAAACGTTGATTAGGTGACTTTGAAAAGGCGAGCGTTTGAATGACAAACGTCGGTTTTGAGACGGAAATGAGCGTTTGCGTGGCAAATGTCGATTTTGAGTTGAAATGAGCGTTTGCGTGGCAAACATCGATTTTGAGTTTGAAATGAGCGTTTGCGTGGCAAACGTCGATTTTGAGTTTGAAAAGGAGTTCGAAGGTCGAACTCCGGTTTTTTGAACCGGGCGTGTCATTGTTAACGATTTTTACGGGAAAAATGCGTATTAAATGATTTTAAGTGTCAAATGGCGGCTTTTAGTTTGAAGATGAGCGTTTGGGGGCCAAACGTCATGTCGCGCGTTTTAAAAGAGAGTTCAAAGGACGAACTCCGGTTTTGAACCGGGCATTACATTGTTAACGATTTTTACGGGAAAAATGCGTATTAAATGATATGCGATCAACGAATCGGGTTGCGACTCGGACTTTGAAAAGTAAATACTATCACGATCCAAACGGGTCGGACTTTATAAATGACAGTATTTAAAGTGCCGTATCAACGGAATCAAACGATCCGGAATTGTAAATGACGATCGACGAGGCCAATCGGCTCGGAATTGTAAATGACGATCAACGAGGCCAATCGGCTCGGAATTGTAAATGACGATCAATGAGGCCAATCGGCTCAGAATTGTAAATGACAGAAATTAAATGACGATCAACGGATCGATCGATCCGGAATTGGTAAGTGACGTAAAAGTAAACGGAACGAGGTCGGAATGCCGTTTTAACCCGTGATTACTTCTCTTACGGAAAGAGAAGAGGATCGAGGGGCTATAACGTATCGGACCCCGTTAGACGGAGGCGTCTACATTTCGATAACGTCGTTCGAAATGGTCATAGCGACTGGCACGTAAATCGAGATGAAACGAGAGATTTAGAGAGAGGGAGTTATACCTATGGCTAGGGTCGATTCCTTTGGCTCGGAAGGTGTGTACGGGACACGAAAATTAGTTCGAAAGGGTGTTTCGAAGTGATGCGGGGCGTATTTGATCGAAATACGGAAGTTTCACGTGAATCGAGGCAAACGGGAGCTCGGGAAGGGGTGAAATCAGTTTGGGCCGTGAGGAGAGTGATTTTTTTGGGTAAAAAGTTCCTCCTTTTTGGCTTTGACAGCCACTTCTATTTATAGGTGAAAATTGCAGTAGGAGTCCAGACGGACTTGGACTGTTTTTCAGGGTTTTGGGGTATTTTGGAATTTCGAGGGCTTCACGGGCAATTTCAGGAAATTTGCACAGGGAGTCCGGCCGGACTTTGACTGAAATCCAGGGGTATTTTGGTCTTTTCAGCTTGATTTGTGATTGAAAGGTGACGAGAGGGCTGTGGCATGCTGGACACATGTCATGTGACTCACCCTTTGTATGGGAGTTCGTTCCCCGGTCCCGGTTTTGTCCGTTTTTTAAAATAACAGTCCGGAAAATGTCCGAAACGCCCCCGAAAAGTGTCGGAAAGTGCGTTTTTCAGGGAAAGCCATACTTTTACGTGAGATAACACGTGTTAAGTACGCTTCGACGTCGGGATGCACGGGGCAGTCCCGGGATGTCTCGTTGGCACGGCAACGGGGAGTTTAACGAGTTTCGGTTAACCTGGAGCGGGCCAGTTAACGAATTTCGGTTAACTTTCTGACGGATTTTGACGATCCGTATTTGGGTACTTACAGTTAGCCCCTCAGCGACGTCTCCTCCGAAGGAGGTGGGGTCATTGAAAAAGATAATGATCCAAATCGGGATGCCTTACTTTGAAAGACCTGGGCGGTCAGCTGGCTGGACCCTTAGCGAAAGGATTCCTACGTATCCCGAGCGGGAATCAAGCCGATCGTAGTTCGAAGGTGCAAGGTCCACGCGTGGGGACCTTGACCTGAGCGAGACTGTTCGGAGGCGTTTGAACCTGAATGAGACCACTGCGAGGTACCGAAACCTGAATGGAGACTATTGTGAGGCGTCTGAACCTGGGATTCCTGAAACCTTCGAGGGTGTGTCACGCCTCAAACCGGAGTTGCTGAAACATATGAGGGCGTGTGGCGCCTCAAACCGGAGTTGATGGAGCTTACGAGGGCGTGTGGCACCTCAAACCGGAGCTGCGAGGATACATTTATCCTGATATGAAGGCGTTCGTGCCTTGGGTACTGGGCTTATTGCTGCTGCCAGGTTTATCCTGCTATGAAGGCGTTCGTGCCTTGGGTACTGGGCTTATTGCTGCTGCCAGGTTTATCCTGCTGGGGATAGGACGACAATGATGAGAACGGTTGTGTTAAACTGGCGTTATTAACAACTCGGAAGGATCGACGTTTCTTCTTTGGAATCCTGCTGGGGATGAGCATTCGAGCTTACCTTGATGGCCGAAGAGGGATTGTTGTGTGGGCTTATTGTAGCTGCCACTGAGGTGGAACGGTCGGGCTTACGACTGGCGGCCGGGGAAGTGAACGATGGTGAAAACCACTGGACATTTTAACGTCGGGAGACGGAATTGCAACTGGAATGTTCGGAGACATGATTGAGCGTTTGACTGTCAAACGTCAACGGGGGATAAAATTTAACGTCTGGAGACAGAAATGCAACTGGAATGTCCGGAGACATGATTGAGCGTTTGAATGTCAAACGTCAACTGAGGATTGAATTTAACGTCTGGAGACGGAAATGTAACTGGAATGTCCGGAGACATGATTGAGCGTTTGAATGTCAAACGTTAACTGAGGATTGAATTTAACGTCTGGAGACGAAATTGTAACTGGAATGTCCGGAGACATGATTGAGCGTTTGAACGTCAAACGTCAAATGGGATTGAATTTAACGTCTGGAGACGGAATTGTAACTGGAATGTCCGGAGACATGATTGAGCGTTTGAACGTCAAACGTCAACTGGGATTGAATTTAACGTCTGGAGACGGAATTGTAACTGGAATGTCCGGAGACATGATTGAGCGTTTGAATGTTAAACGTCAACTGGGGATTGAATTTAACGTCTGGAGACGGAATTGTAACTGGAATGTCCGGAGACATGATTGAGCATTTGAATGTCAAACGTCAACTGAGATTGAATTTAACGTCTGGAGACGGGCGTTAGTGAAAACTAACTGGGAATTTAACGTCTGGAGACGGGCGTTAGTGAAAACTAACTGGGAATTTAACGTCTGGAGACGGACGTTAGTGAAAACTAACTGGGAATTTAACGTCTGGAGACGAGCGTTAGTGAAAACTAACTGGGAATTTAACGTCTGGAGACGAGCGTTAGTGAAAACTAACTGGGAATTTAACGTCTGGAGACGGGCGTTAGTGAAAACTAATTGGGAATTTAACGTCTGGAGACGGGCGTTAGTGAAAACTAACTGGGAATTTAACGTCTGGAGACGGGCATTAGTGAAAACTAACTGGGAATAAATTTTACACTTTTGGGGGCCAAAAGGAGTAAAATTGGAACTGCCAAAAAATGAGGGACTAAAATGGAAGGAATCTTTTTAAATTGCAGCAGGAGTCCGGCCGGACTTGGACTGAATTTGACCAGATTCAAATCAGCTCCAAGTCCGACGCAAACCATACCCCTTCCCCCATATTTTCCGACGATAGAAAGAGAGAGGAGAGAAAAATTTCCACCCCAAATTGCAAGGTTTGCTCGAATTTGTGAAGGAAAATCTCTATGGAAGGTGAATGGGAACCGATGGGTCGTCATGGAATGACCGATGACGAAAGAACGCGGTTGGTTCGGACCATTCGAACCATTGTTCATCCATTGAATCCGGCGGAGTTTTACCCAGCTAGGGATAGACACAACTCCAAGGGAGGGATCAAAAGACAAGTAAGCTTCCTACAAATTCCATTAATTTTAAGAATGTGCATTCTTTAAATGTTAGAAATTTGTTTAGGAATTTACTTAGGGATTTTGGTGCTTGAATTGGGGCTTTTGACTTTGCCATGAATCGTTGTCAAAATTGACTAGGATGTAGTTCAATTGACGCCATGGGTAGATGACATAAAAATTTTGGTTGCAAAATTCCATGTCTAGATGCATTTTCCAAAATTAAAGTAACTTTAATTCGGGACGGAGTAAATTTTCGAAATGTTCGAAAAGAATTTGAAAGTTCCGGTTTCGACGGAGTTTTCGAAATGTTTTGAAAGTTCCGGATTCGACGGAGTTTTCGAAAGATTTTGAAAGTTCCAGTTTCGACGGAGTTTTCGAAATGTTTTGAAAGTTCCGGATTCGACGGAGTTTTCGAAAGATTTTGAAAGTTCCGATTTCGACGGAGTTTTCGAAATGTTTTGAAAGTTCCGGTTTCGACTGAGTTTTCGAAAGATTTTGAAAGTTCCGGATTCGACGGAGTTTTCAAAATAATGGAAATACATGTAGGAAATGAATGAGAACCGTATCTGCATTGCATTCTTTTGACATGCGTTCGTGCATTCCTTGACGTTGCTTTTGTCTTGTTTGCCTGCAGGGGACAGGGGAGGTTGATACTCACAACCAGAAGAGTCGGGGTGCCTTTGAGGCAGTGAGAGCATTGTGGGGGATCATCCCGGACGTGGCTCGAGAGGGATAGAGGAGTCCGCGGCAGTTGGTGCTTGACTCTGGATTGGCTGGGTTCATCAGTGCAGTAGCTGCGATAGCTGATACGCCGAGGGCCAGGTCCATGTATGTAGCTTTGAGCGAGTATTGGTGGGATACGACCCACACTTTCCATTTCAGATGGGGGGAGGCGACGGTGGCTCCCACGGATTTTGCCGCTATCACTGGATTGCCGACTTATGGCAACACGCTGGTGTGGGT
This sequence comes from Adenophora triphylla var. japonica, assembly GCA_022495995.1. Lineage (NCBI taxonomy): Eukaryota > Viridiplantae > Streptophyta > Magnoliopsida > Asterales > Campanulaceae > Adenophora > Adenophora triphylla. Next base: position 43,986 of record JAFEMH010003709.1, read on the forward strand.
TGATGGTTATACCCTGAGCGGTTGTCTGGGTCGGGTTTTGATATTACCGATGCTAGGGGCTTAGGCATTCGGTACAGGCCGATGGAGAGGCATCTGGAGGCGGGTGTTGCCGCTTATTTGGATGGATCATTGAGGATGACCGCAGAGCGCCTGGCTCGAGGGTTCCTTTGGTTCGCATTGTCAGCGACTTTGTTCCCGACTTCTGACACATCCTGTCACTTCCCTCTGCTCGGGTCGCTGACAGATCTGGATGCTGTGAGGGGGTTCGCGTGGGGGGAGGCTGGACTGGCCGAGCTCTACCATTCCATGGACAGGTTCTCGCGGGGAGAGGAGCACTCCTTTAGCTGCTTCACGCCTGTCTTGGATGTAAGTTTACGTCTTTTTCTCTTCCTTGCCTCTTTCATGTACTCGTATGTATCTGCTTTGTAGCTAACATAACTTTCCATTTGCTTGGCGGTGTCCGGGTGCTATGAGGTGTTCACCCGCAGGATTGGGACATCAAGGAGGCGTATCGACCCCTGTTCCCTGCCATGCTGGTTTGGCAGAAGAAAGCGAAGAGGGCGGTCTCGTCGAGAGTTGGCACTCGAGTGTCATATGAGGAGGTGTCTCTGGCACTGAACCGGGAGTTCTCCGAGAGGATTCGGCTGACCTGGTGGAGTCGGTTCCACTATGGCGTGGTTCAGGTCGCTAGCGAGGTGACGCGGCGGAGGAGGCTCCTGGTGGGACTTCATTGCGACGCTATGTATCTGGGGGAGCGGGTGACCCGTCAGCATGGCCCGGGGTCCATTCCGTTGGTGCCGGTGGATCCTCCTATGCACATGCAGCATCCTCTGTCGATGCCGATGGATGAGTTGGAGAGGTATAGACAGGGCGTGTTCTATACCGAGTACATCATAGCGGGGGCCGCCTATGATACTTTCTTGAGGATGAGGCTGAGGAGCCCACAGGTGCAGCATAGAGAGGGCGAGGTCCCAGGACGTCCCCGAGATCTCCCGATCCCACGCGCTAGGTTGGCGTACGAGGGGCTGGATGGTTCGCGCAGGCGACTTGTGATCCCGCTCCCGGATGAGCCGAGACCACGATACAGGGCTGACCCCAATGCTTCGGTGAGCATCTTTTTTTTTTTCTGCATTTGATAGTAGCATTCTGCAAATGTTGCATCTGTACTTTCTGCTTGTCTTTTGACGACTTTCCTGGTTCGCAGGTGTCTGGTCGTACGTACAATGACGCTATGAGGCTGGTGGACAGGTAGGCCGCCTACGCTAGGAGGCTCGTGGAGTTCATGCGGTGCAGTTCCCGGAGGAGCGTGGATGTCAGTGAGCGGGGGCCGTCTAGGCCGAGAGGTTCGCCTGTTCCCACAGCTGGTGGGGAGGACTTTGCACAGGGATTTGGCCTGTTCGCGGGCGGAACGGCTGGATTTGGAGCTCCTTCTTCTGCGCACTCGGGGCGCGAGAGGGGAGAGTCTTCGAGTTCGCATACGCCGAGGAGGCCTTTCGCGTATTCTCGCCTGGAGGAATTTGGCGAGTTCTTGTTTGCGACGGATCCGGCAGCGGATCAGTACGTCGAGTGCTCGGATGACGAGCAGGACTCGGAGTAGTCCTCCTTTTTTTTTACTGCTTTGTTTAGACAAAATGCATGTATTGTCAGGAACAATTTGATTTGAACTGTATTCGAAAAAGGCGCCCGTGGGGCGGAACCTGTACTTCGCACATTTATTCTGTGATTACCTTCTGTTATTTTTGGCAAATAAGGAAGTAGGTTAATCAAAAATAAATAAAATGAGAAATGCATTAAAAATTGAACGGGTCAAAATTTAAGCCTATATGCACTGATTATTAATTATTTGCACTGTTGCACGAGCCCGGGGCGGAGGGGATATTGATAATTGTTGAATGAAACCAGGGGCAGCACGCAGGTTTCATAAGAATGAACAGGGAGTTGTTTGGAAATGTTTCCAATTTAGGAGCAATGGCCGCAGAGTTGACCAAGTCAATCGGCAGAGGGAGTCCGACCGGACTAGGAGTGAATTTCCGTATTCTTTAAATTGCGCTTCACTTTGCAATTGTTTAAGAACCGCGCATTGTTTTTGATCATTCTCGCTGAATTCTCTCAAACTTCCAAGGTTTCCTTCATTCTTTTATGGCTCCCTTTCCCAAGTTACCGTCTCGGATGCAAGAGCGATATTTGGACAACTTTCGCCGTGGGTACGGAACCACACGAGGCGTAACAAAGGGTTTTTCGAAGGTCAGTTACGGGATTAAATCTGTTTGGGCTTTGAAGGAGCTCATGCGCGATTGGGATCTTTGAGAGCCGCGTCTCGCTTCGGGACGTACGGAGGAATATGTACAGCCTTTTTGTACAACGAAGTCACTCCTACGTTTGAAGATTTTTGGGCCATTCTCGGGAGGACCCGAGACGGAACAGCCTAGTTCTTCCGTATGGCCGGTGGCATGGCCACCGTTGAGAAGCTAGTGTCTTTGTTTGGTATCTCACTGAGAAGCATACGGGATGCCGATACAGATACCGATTATGTTGACATTTCGGGACCGCCCGAAAGATTTGCCTGAGCCGAGGGGAGCGTCTTTTCGTGGGACGCATTTGCTTCCTGTGCGCGATTGCTACTCTGTTCACATTCACGTCTTCGGGTGTGTGCCATCACGTAATCGGACCTCGGTGAGGCAAAGGCCGGAGTGGGGAGACATCGTGCCGCCGGTCTTGGGCGAGACGTTCCTCGGGCATAGGTCGGATGGGGACCGGTAGCCGATACATGTGGGGAGGGAGTCCCGCTATGCTTACCATGTGGTTGAGGGAGAGACCGCAGATGATGCCCGAGGTGCCAATGTCCCGTGACGCTTGGTCTTTCTCTCGACGTCCTTCCGGTGATAGGGGCGATCAGCCGAACCGGAGCTTTGGATGGCCAGACTTTGCACGAATCACTTGCGATGGTGGGTTCCCCACCGGAAGTTACAGACTTGTCGGACCACTCAGAGGGTCTCGTTGGTTGTCGAGTATCGGGCCGTTCTCGCATATCTTTCTACATTCCATCATTGGTTCTCGCGACAAGACGGACCGGAGCAGTTCCACCGACCGATTTGAGTTATGCCGCTACCTTTGAGGTGGGATCTTTGCGGATGGAAGATCCTTCGACGCTATTGCCGATCACACGGTGGTGGCAATACACGTCCTTTCACGCTGTGGTTCTCTTTCACCGAGAGAGGGCACCGTTCGTCGACGCAATATCTCGAACCGGTACGAAGAGTGTATGGGGAGACACAGATGGCTATCTTGTGGAGACGGAGTGAGCCGTTGGGTGCTAATTACCCGGACAGCCTCGACCTCGAGGAGGACCGAAGCAAGGGCTAACCCCGGGAATCGTATCGGCAATGCCATGGCTGATTATGAGACAAATGCCGATCGGGAGGCCAATCAAAGCACCGTTATGATGGCTCAAAGCGAGGCGGCTCAAGACAGAGCTAGAGAAAGGGCTGCGTTGATGCCCACAGTTTGACGGAGGCGTCTGGAAGAGTCCCCGAGCTGTAGAAGGCCTACCGGAATATTTCCCGCAAAGGTGAAGAACACTCGTCGAGGGAAAGGGAAGGGGAAGAAGGATGAAGGACCAAGTACGGAAACTAGGTTGACCTTGCCGTCCGTAGTATCCACCCATTGTCATTGCGTATACATTAATTGATTAATGTTTTATTGTAGTTTTGCTAGCGTGTAGCGAGTCAAGAGTTGACCGTGCTTGAACTCATCAAAGAATGTTTTAACCGTTATGAATTTGTAGGTTAAATGAAAAGAGTTTTTCGAAACACAAGCAATTGATGCTTATTGTATTTTTTTTGTTTTTTAGACCGAACCAATGATGGCTGCCTACGTTCCCCTTTTACAATTGGACTAAGGGGCTCAGGTCACCGTAGTTCGACACTTTAGGTGAATTTGAGAAAAACAAAGACAAAAGAAGTGCGACCTTGTTTTTTACCTGGATCATTAGCGGGAATGTATCCAGTTGGGTATTACTCTTTTAGCACTTTTAATTTTACTGAAGGGACGTTGTATGGGGAAGGAGAGTTGACTCGTGCTCTTCCTCAAACGAAGTATCTGCGGAGCTTGCTTCCGTTCATGGGGTTAACGAAAGGGTTTCCGTCCAAGTCTGCTAACTTCATGGCTCCTCCGGAGAAGATTCTTTGTACCAAGAACGGTCCCATCCAGGTAGGCTCCCACTTTCCGAGGGGATTGGTCTGCGTAGGAGGCTTTTCCTTTAGCACCAAGTCGCCTTCTCTGATGTCTCGGATCTTGACTTTCTTATCGAATGCTCGGGCCATTCTGCTCTGGTAGGCTCGAGTGTGTTCCATGGCTTTCAATCTGCGCTCGTCGAGTAGAGCAAGTTCGTCGTGACGACTCTGTAGCCATTCGACTTCATTGATCCCGTTTTCCAAGAGGACTCCTGAGGGATGGAATTTCCAATTCCACGGGCAACATCGCTTCCATTCCGTAGGTAAGCGCGAACGGAGTCTCCCCGTGGCGGTTCTGACCGATGTTCGGTATCCCTGCAGGGCTAAATGTAGCTTTTCGCCGCCTCCCGACCTCCGGTGGTCATCTTTCCGATTATCATGGCAAGAGTTTTGTTGGCCGCCTCTACCGCACCATTGGTTTGTGGTCCGTAAGGAGAAGACTTGTGACGTGTGACTCGAATTCGGTCGAAGTTGGTCACAATCTCCTTCGAAGTGAGTCCCATTGTCGGATATGATCTCGCTGGGCACTCAGATCGGCACATGATGTTCTCTCGGATGAACTCGGCCACCTTTTAGAATTCAAGACCTTGTACGATCCGGCTTCTACCCATTTGGTGAAGTAGTCGACTGCGACTAAGATGAACTCGTGACCATTGCTCCCCGGAGGAGTGATCTTGCCGATGACGTCGATTCCCCATGTGGCGAAAGGCCATGGTGTAGTCATGCAATAGAGTTCATGAGGTGGTATGTGATTGAGGATGGAGAACCGTTGACATTTGTCGCAGCCTTCTGACGAACCGGATGCGCCTCGTTTCCATTGATATCCAATAGTATCCCATACGGAGAATGATCTCGTGTCAATGCTCGGGCGTTCATGTGCGGACCTCAGTTCCGTTGTGAACTTCGCTCATTAGCTCGCCGGCTTTTTCTTTGTTTACACACCGAAGGAGTGGCCTCGCGGCGCTTCTTGTACAACATACCCCCTGTAATGACGAAATGGGATGCCAGCGTTTTAATGCCATCATGTTTTTGGCTTTGATCCCTTCTTTGTATTTTCCATCTTCATTTGTGAAGGAAGCTTCTCCGCTTTGGAGGTACCGGTAAATCTGATTGTACCAGTGGTTCGTCGATCGTTTCTTTTCTTTTTTTGATCTCACAAAGAATAGGCGGGTGTTTCCCGTCCGCCTATTCTAAGGGGTTTTACCGCTTTCCCATCGGGAATTTCGACAAGAGAGGCGAGGGTCGCTGCATGCCTCGCGGCGGTTCCTCGTCTCTTGGCAAATAATGAAAAGAGATGTCCTTGAACCGAGCAATGAGCTCCTCCATGTACGTATGGTACTTCGGGAGGCCGTAATCTACCGTCTTCCATTTGTTGGACACTTGATTGATGATCAATGCCGAGTCTCCATATACATCCAGCCTCCGAGATGTTGCGCTCGAGGGCGGCTTCCGCACTCGCCGCACGTGCTTCGTATTCTCGCCGTATTGTTGGTTGCTTCGAAATTCAAATTTTGATAGCTATGGGAGTATGCTCGCCCTGGGATCGACAAGGAGCATTCCAATACCATTCCCCTTCTTGTTGGCTGCCCCATCGAAGAAGAGTTGCTGCCGGTTTGCACCGCCGAGTGAGAAGATTCCGTCGTCCAGAATTGCGGATCGTGACCCTTAGGTTCACCGCCGAAGTCGGCCACCGATCCGCCATGACTCTACCCTTTGTTGATTTTCTCGACCATGTACTTGATGTCGAACTCACCAGAAGAATGACCACTTGGCTAGCCGCATTGACAGGATGGCTTGTCAAAGAGATATCTGACGGGTCCACTTTGGAGACCAGAGCACCGAATGCGACCGCATGTAGTGTTTCAGCTTGCCCGACTACCCATACCAAGGCGGTACAAGTTTTCCGATGCCGAGTAGCCGAGTTCACTTCCTTGAAGCTTCCGGCTTACGAAGTAGATTGCATGCTCAACCTTGGAATCTTTCTCGCTCTTGTGCCGCATTGCTCCGATTGACGTGTCTCATCGCGTCGATATAGGAGTAGTGGCTTGTCTTCATGTGGCGGGCACATGCACTGGGGGATTCACCAAGTAGGTCTTGATCTTCTCAAAAGCCGTTTGGCACTCTGAGTCCCATTTGATGCTCGGCATTCTTTTCATCGCTTGAACATGGGCTCGCAGAGAGATGTCAACCGGTTGATGAAGCGACCGATGTACTCAAGTCTTCCCATGAAGCTCTTCACTTCGTCGTGGTTTGAGGCGGCTTCATGTCGATGATGGCCTTGATCTTCTTGGGATCGGCTTCGATACCTCTTTCGTAACCATGTACCCCAAGCACCTTGCCGCGCTTGACGCCGAAGGTGCACTTTGTCGGGTTCAATCTCATGGAGTGTTTTCTCGAGTCCGTGAAGAACTTTCTCAGATCCGTCATGTGCCGCATGTCTGATCCCCTAGAGTGGATGATCATGTCGTCGACATATACTTCGATTTCTTTGTGAATCATGTCATGGAAGAGGGCTGCTGCAGCCCGCTGGTAAGTAGCCCCAGCGTTCTTCAGACCGAACGGCATGACCGTGTAACAGTATGTCCCCCACGGAGTGGTGAAGGCAGTCTTGGCTTGATCCTCCTCGGATGAAGGACTTTACTTCGAAATTTGCCGTGGTGTCGACCAGCATGTCGATATTAGGCAGTGGGAAATCATCTTTAGGGCTGGCCTTGTTGAGATCCCGGAAATCTACGCAAAGATCTCGACCTTTCCGTTGGCCTTGGTGACCGTCACGATGTTGGAGAGCCAAGTCGGGTACTCAATCACTCCGATGAAACCAACTCTGAGCATTTTCTCAATCTCTTCTTTTACTTGCAAGGACCACTCGCTTGATCTTGCGCAGCCTTCGCTTGACAGTGCTTCGATTCGGATCCAGTGGGAATTCGTACTCGAAGTCCGGCATGTCCCGGTATGACCAGCGACACGCCAACATACTCCCTGAGGAGGCTTATCGTGGCTTCCTTTCTCGCATCGGCGAAGAAACCGCCCACTTCAGGTCTCTTTTTAGGCTCTTGCACCGTCCCTGTGTTCACTTTGGTCATAACCTCTTCGGCAGCTGGGGCCCGGTTGTCCTCTTGGTCGACTACATGCTCGAGAACTTCTCTAATGTATTGTTCGTTTAATGTGTCTCGCTTCTTTATCAATTGAGTTATTAACGTCTTTTAAGTTGTTTGTTAACTTATCGCTGTTAAAGTGGCAATGAGAGGATACTCCGAAAGGTCGACTTTTCATTAAACAAGAACGGAAATATATGGTTGGCTACATTATCATAGTCCTCCGGCGTAAGGCCGTTGGATGACTCGTAGGACCGGACTCGACAAGGACCGACTCGCAGGGTTTGAGACCGGGTTTAGGGAGATGTGGGTGCGGGCCCACCTTGTCTTCTAGTTCCGCCCGGCTTGCCCTCGGTCCGGTGAAAGTTACCTAATTCTTCAGCCGCATAGCTGATGCTTTATGAGGTTTCTGGATCGAGAGGCTTGGCTTCGCTGTCCCAATCATGGCGATCATGCCGTTGTCTGAGCCTGTGTCAATCGTGTTTGGCACCTCCATGACTTCTTCAAAAAGACTCTCAGAGAGCCGGTCCACCGAGAGTGTCTTCTATGAATTCTCGGTTCCTTCGCTTTGGAGTTACCGTCTCGAACGTGGCCTCTGGGCTAATCCGAACAATTTGTTTCCCGTGGAGAGTACCCCGAGTTGCTCCTCCAAGTCCGGGATTCCTCAATGTGTGCTCGTGCCGGACTGTGGTGTCAGCTGGTCCAGTAGAGCCGTGATGCCGAGGAACGCTCCTTATCGGATTAGCTTTGAGTCCTCTCAAACGCTGAGGTCCCGTGCTAGCCGTTCCATTCTTCCCGTAGTCTCGTGCCGACTATCCCCGCTTCTTTCTCATCTTCATCGCTCCACCGCCGGTCCCCTCGCCCGCTGCCGGTTTGCTCCTTGCTTGGCCCCTCAGCTTCGCTCGCTGCCTCGTGAAGTAATGAGCGAGGTCAAAGCCGTAAGGCCGGAGGTTGGGTGTGCCGTCGGAGGTTCCCCTTGCGGCCGCCGCCTTCGTGCGGGCGAGCCTTTTATCTTTCTTGATATTAGCCGCTGTTGGCACGTATCCAAGCCCCAGGGCCGTGGTGTGGTCCTTGACTTCAATAACTTGGTGTTGGCCTTGCAGCCTTTTGTCGAGCCCCGCCCCGGGATGAAGTTCATGAGTTTCATCATCCTCATGGCAGAGGAATCTGGTCGTGAGATAGTGGAAGGTCCACGTTGCATATTTGGATCTTGGAGGTCTCCAGAGTGAATCCAAGCTAATGGCATGTCATCACTATGCTTGATTTCTAATACCGGGAATGTCGTTGGTGCCGGTCCCCTGGGTGGTGACGCCGTCGCCGTAGACTCGTGGTTAGCTCGTTGCCTTGCATGAACTTGAGGCACCGGTGTAGGGTGGATGCCACGCCATTGATTTGATGCAGCCAGTGGACGCCCAGATGGCCGGAAAGTGATTGGAATGTCCAATACTTGGAATTCGGTGGGGATCATCCGCTCCGAACCGTATGTTAAGAGTAGCAACTCCGAGAACCGTACGGGAAGTAGAGTCATAGGCCTCGACAAAGGTGGACCGAAGGCTTTAGATCTCGTGGGCTTGAAGTCAAGGTGTCCATCATCTTGGCGGGCAAGACATTCATTCCGGAACCTCCATCTACCAACACGCGGAAGGCAACGCTCGTCCACTGGATCTGTGATGTAGAGCGGCTCATTGTGATCAGCCCCAAATTTTGGAAGGTCCAAATCTGTGAAGGTGATAATGTTGCCGTAGTGGATGTTGCCGATCATCCGAATGACTTCATCTCGGGGTCAAGGCCCACGGACCATGGTACGGGCCAGGCTTTCCTCTAGCTTGAGATTGTGAGGATATGAAGAGGTGAGCAGAGACCAAAGGGAAATGTTCGCCCGAGTCCGCTGAGCCGAGCGAGGATCGGGTCCTCTTTCGTGGAACTTGCGTCTTCTGGCCGACCGGGTTGCAGCCTCGGCTCCGCAGCTTTTTGGTGGCCTTAGGTGGTAATGCATGGATTTGACCCGATCGGGTTAGAACGCCGACATCGTTTGGTCCCTTCGAACAGCCGCTCCGAGTTGAGCCATAGTTAGAGGAGGATTCCTCGTAGCATAGGGCCATATGTCTTCCTCAACTCATTGATCATGGATGTATTCCCCGAAGCTTCGGCAGCCTGACGGATTCTCGTCCTGTGATACCGGCTTAGGTGCCTCTCGCGGGGAGTGTAGCCTACGCTTGACGCAGCCTGCTCGAATGTCGCCGCACAACAAAGGGTCGCCCGAACCGAACCGCGCATTGCCGACCCTCCGGGGGAGGTTGGAGAGTTCTCGGCTCAAGCGAACGGTCTCCTTGATCTCTTCACGGTATATCGCGTTCCTTTCCTTCTTGTTGAGCATACTCAGGGCATTCTAGAGTTGGGTCTGGCGATACTCGTGGTTTGCTAATTTTCCTCCACTTCGCCTGCATCAACTTTCTTGCAATGAGCTCCGCCGAGAGTTAGCGCCCGCGTTTCTTCCTACGTGAGAATAGCCGCTTCTTTGAATCAAGGCGTGCGGCGCCTAGGTAAACCTCCATCGGGAGAGTTTTCTCCTTTGTTTTATCTCGAGTGGCGGGTATGTCGGAAGGTGAGTACACGGCTTCCCGAACATCTCGCCCATGTGACCGGTTGCCGTCCCGCTGATCGTTTCGTAAACGAATGCCTCTGCCTCGTGGAATTTCCCCGAGTAGTTGCTCGAGACGAATTTCCATCCTCCTCTTGTTTTTAAATAGACCTTTCTCCCCGAGTTGGCCTTTCAATTTGAGTGCGGAAATGATCCGTTCCCATCCTCCCAGACCCTCGGGAGTCCGGTTTTGTTGACTTCATGCCCGACTTGGAAGAGAATGGTTTCATCGCCTTCGTCGTCGCTTTCACAGAACTTGCTTTCCCTGGGAGGTAAGCGCCGGGATTCGTTATGCCGTGTCGTTCCATCTCCTAGGTCATCGGGACCGTTGACCACCCTCACCCGGGAGAGGGGGTTGGATGAGAACAGACGGTAGTCCGGGAAGTTGCCGTGAGCAAAACCCTTGAGGTCGAACCGGTCTAGAGTGGCCTCTAGCTTTCGTCCGAAGCCGCCCGTGACACTTTAAGGGCTCGGTCCCCGTCGGTCTTTCGAGCTTGGTCTTCGTCCCAAAGATGACTTTCTTGAGCGGCTAGTTCCATGAGGGCTTTCCTTGCGAGAGCTAAGCGCCTCCGTAGGCGCGCATCATCTCGACTAGTGTCCGTAACCGTGATTACATTCAAATCGCCGAATGGCGGAAATACTTGGATTACGTTGACGAAGGAAGTCGGACCGACATTCCATGCGGCCTTCCTTGATCTCGATTACCAAGAAATTTGCCCATATCTCGCTTGATTGACCCCACGGGGGTATTGAATTCTCGCAATGTTGACAGCCTCGTGATCTCGCTTGATCGCCAAGTCTATCGTAGCTAGCATTCGACCGGGTGATGTCTCGAATCCGGCCGCGACGGCTGGGAACAGAATCGAACCGGGAGCATGTTGATGCCGAGGTGGTCATTTCCTATGTCGGAAGCCGACTCGCTTGCGGGGAAGATTTTCACGCATGTTTTCGGTGGCCGCCAAGCGTTCCCGAGGTTGATCTAACTCGTAGCAGGGTGAGGAGCTTGGTCTCCTTCGCCGTTGCCCTCGCCTCGCGGCGCTGAGGGTATAAGCTTGACCGACGGCACGGGCCGGTTGCCACCGGGCCGGTACTGAAGTAGTGATGAGCTCGAGCTCGCTGCCAGTGGCCTCGTTTACTCATGAGCAGCAAATATCGAGGGTGACTTTGGTATTGTAATCCGACAATAAGGACCGGATCCTTGGTATCATCGATATCTGGAATAGATGATGTTGACGAAGTCGTCGTCGCCCACTTGGTCGAGGGATTCTTCGTTGTGTGAACCAGCTTGCTTCCAATTGTCTGATAGCCGCCCGTACTTGACATTGAGCTTGACAATCTCCATGGTATTGGAGCCTTGGTCGTAGGTGACCCGATCGGAAGGAGTGCCGTCCTCAAAACCGAGCATGTGAATGCAGAGGTCCGCCCGCGGTCCGCCGCGTCCTCGACTCCGGAGAGTCCTGATTCGTCGTCGTCTGACGGCTCAACCCAAACGTAGGGACGTATGGCATCCGGGTGCGTTGCTGGAGCTGCTAGGAAAATGTCATGCCCTTCATTGGAGAAGAGGGGTGGGTAGTTCCTCGTGGAGGACATCCCATACGACTGTCATGCATTCAAAATGAGAATGACGGTGCTTGTTGACCTTTATCACAAAGATCTCTTCGCCTGACGGGGTCAGAGAGTTGGTTTGAAGAATACTGACGAATCTCCGATTGGAGACTGGGGGTTTATGTGCCCGCATCATGGCGATGTTCAGTGTTTCTTTCCACCCGCTCCAAATGTTGGAAACGACAGCTGAACTTGATGTATCGGATCGCCTCGTGGTCTCGCCTGTTCGAGTACGTTTACATAGTTAGCATCTCCCACTCGAGGGATTCTCGAGATTTGCCCCGTAGTCCCTTGGTTGATTCGAAGGAGGTAGCCCCGGTGCTCGAGTACGGACACGCTTGGCTATTGTCTCGGCTTCGTTCCCTATGAGGAAACTATCCCCTGATGACTTCGAGATCTCCCCGCCGGTTAATGAACTTAACACACCGATGGAGAGTGGAGGCTATGGCTTTCATGTGATGCAGCCAAGGGCGCCCAACGTAGCCGTGAATTCGGATGGAATGTCCATTACGTGGAATTTTGCCGGCACCATTTGGGTTTCGAACCGAGTTCCAGAGTTACCATCCCCGTGATGGGACGAGACGAGCCGTCGTAGGCCTTGATAGTCCGAGCCGACTAATCGATGGCTTTCGTTGATACGGAGGGCTCGCATCATGCCGAGAGGGAGAACGTTAACGGCTGACCCGTTGTCTACCAATACTCCGGGAGTGTTATGGTGTTGAGCTTGAGAGTGATGTACAGAGCTTCGTTGTGCCCCGAGGCATCTCTCGGTAAGTCTTCGTCACGTAACGTGATCATACCGCCGTACGCCGGGAATCGTAGATCCGGTCTCTATCCGAGAAGGAGAGTCATCAAGCCATCCGTTTCCTGCCTTCCTCTTGCAAGGTAAAGCCTTCTGGAGCCTCGGGATTGTGTTGAGGCCGCTTGTGACGGTTGCCGCCCTTGGTTAGCACGTTGATCGAGTGCGAGTGCCAAGCCGACCTTGATCTTCCTTTACCGGTCCGAGCTCTAAGCCGGACAAATTGAATCTTCGCCGATCCCGCGGGGTTAGCCTTCGACCGGCGCAAGAAGATTACCAAGATCTCGAGGTATTCCGGTGTCCCGTGGTCTCGAGCTCGTTGTCGCCAGGACTTTTCGGCTTTCCCATCCCCGGTTGCTCTAAAGCCGCATGGCCCGGGAGGAAGAGAGGACTCGGGCCGGAGTACAAGACGTAGTAGTCGAACATCCCTAAGGCTCTCCGAGTGTACCTACACCGGTGTCCCCAGCTTCGTATCTTTCTCTCGCCTGCCGCTGAGAGGACTTCTTCTTCGTTTTCGCGGAGGGTTGCTCCGACCATATCTTGAGACTCGTACTCCAGTGCAAAGTGGAGCAATCACAAACATCGTAGCCGATGTGGACATTTGATGAGGACCCAACCGGAAGAGGCGGAGAAACCGGTTCTCGTGGCAATCTTCTTGGGCACCCACTCAATGGAATTCACGTCTGTTATTGTTCTAAAAGGGTTTCCGACCGTATTGGGCCCACGAGGGCGCTCCAACTTGCCTTCTTCCATCAAGTTCGGGATTTCGTATCGTAACCCCACGCACGCAGCTTGTTCTGGTAATGGCCGTGATACCGATGGAAGGCGCAAGATTTGCTCTTGTCCGCATTGGCTACGGGATTTTTGGGTTTGTAATTTGCAACGGGTTTAAGGAGACCTTCCTTGATTAACCCTTCCAAAGATCTTGCTCGCCGGCATGTCCAACTTGTCGAAGTGTACGGCAGTCGCTTCGAGTAGAATTTTTGCTTTGCGGGACCGGGTTTCGTTGCCCGACCGTTGTCCCCGATGGATGTAATTGACAGACGTGTCTTTCCCTTTTCCGGGGCCGGTGCGGGATTGAATGCAACCGCCGAGCGGTATCTCGTATGGCCGTGTAGTAGCCAACTTTTCCTTGAGATCCTTCTCGAACCGTGAGCCTAAGCATTGACCATGGCCCGAGATCCGGGAAGAAATGATGACTCGATGAGAGTTCTCGATGGACGGTCTTAAGCAGACTTAAAGATCCGCATCTGCTCCTCTTTCGAGAGTGGCTCCATGATCTCTGAGAGTTTCCACCCACCTCTTGTAGAATTCCCCAACACTTTCATCCGCTTTCGCTCGCTGGTGATTAAGTCCTCATGACTTGTTTCCCACTCTAAGTTGGATCGGCACTGCCCAGAAGATGTTACTAATCCGATCCTGCATGTGGCGATCCGCAGGCTTGACCCTTAGAAACCATCGTAACGCTGAACTTTTGAGCGTATGCTAGAAGTGGTCGGCCATTTGTTGGAGGGTTGCTCCTTTTGCTCTCATGTCGAGAATGTAGGTATCGACGTGCGTTTGAGGACATTCGGTTCCGTCGAATCGGTCCATCTCCGGCATTCTGAACTTGGCAGGGAGAGGCATGACCATTCCCGGATCCATGGATTTGAGCGTTTCTTGCTTGAGCCGCTCATGGTGGCTTTCTGTGTCTTTCATCCGCTCGACCATCCAGCTAAGGTCGGGTCCAAAGGGTGGACCTGTGAGGCTCTAAGACCGGTGCTACCACGTGAGCGGTAGTGATTGGAGGTGGAAGGCTTGATATATGTGGATATATGGGAGCCTTTTCGAACTCTGTATCGGGGTTTGTCCTCGATGTTTAGTGGATTCGTGTATAGGCAACGGGACGAACCCGGAGGGTATTGAGGGATATTGGCATCCTGAGATGGTCCAATGTGCGCCGGTGGTATTGAGTGATAGGAGTAGCACCTGGCCGGCCAAAAATGACAGGTTGCCCCGAGAAGTAGCAATGTGGAGCCTAGGTCGGCCGTTTCCTTGGTTGGAAGTCATCCCGTAAGTTGGCGGGGGATGAAACTCGTTGAAGGCTTCGGTGAACTGGTTTCGGGAATCGTCATCCTCGACCAGACAAAAGTACCGTCTCGACCGGGGATAGCCGCTATACCACGCTCATTCGTAAGCCGTACCATGAAATTCTCCGATCTTCTTTCCGCCTCTTGTGAACCTCACAAGCCCGGATGGCTTCTTCCAAAGTCATATCTCGCACGGTGGCGGGGGTCCTTCCCCGTCACGATATCTCTGAGCTAGACATGTCGGAAATTTCCGTCGAGGGAACCGAGGGAACCGAAGAACCGTCCCGATGCCGCCGTAACGGTGATCCTAGCAAGGCCGACCCGGAAATCTGAACCACTTTCTCGCTCGCCGCAGGAACGAAAGGAAGGGTTTAGGCTTCTGAAAGGGGTATTTGGCTCAAAGTTTCGGGCTTGTGCAATGTGCGCTACCGATTAATGTTTACTTAAAGCGCGTTTTCTCGTAGTCCTAATCGGTTGGAAAAGAGTGAGTCTTCTTTTCGCAACTAATCCTAGAGCTCTAATCAGGATCTCGTCACTACGCTTATAAGCCCCTCGTTTCCATTGTAGATCATCTTTCTCAGACGGACTATCCCGAGCGAGGTCCGATAAGGCAAGCGAGTTCCACCGACAAAGGAAAAAGTGAACTTAAGGCTAGCCGATCACGCAAACTTTCAACGTATGTGACGCACGGCCACGCCGAAGTCAACGTCCTTAAGTTAAGGCGGGATCGTGCCGAAATTTTGGCATGACCTCTCCCGACTCGCTTGTGCGAGAGACCTTAGCTTTTGGCGTTGGCCAAGTTGTGGCCGGGCACAAGACATACGACGAGGTTTGGTGACACGGCGTCACATTGAACCTTCGGGTATATTTTTCGGCAGAGCTCCGCTTCAAAGTCAAGGCTGAAGAGCGCGAGACTTCGGGTCAGGAACGACCTTTGGTCTCAAACTCTTAAGCTTGACTCGGAGCGGGGCCCGGCGTAAAAACATACACTTAGGCTTTATGACACGAGCTAAGCCAAAAACCAACCGGGGTCTTGGACAAAGTGTGACACAAAGAGTGCATGGCTTACACGGGCTAGGATGGGATGTTTGGGACGACCCCGTGCGCCCCCGAAAGGTGTCTCGGCACCAATCGGGGTGCAACTGATAAGGCCATCCCGGGTTAGGGGTTGTAGTGTGCAGTGTACCGAGGCAGCAAGTGCACGTGAAGTGCGGTGTTCCGAGGCAGCAAGTGCGCGTAGTGTGCGGTCACTAAAATTCTTTTTTCTGAGTAAAAATAGAGATTTTTTCAGAATGTGTCTTAAAGCATTATGATGCGTAGTTCAAAAGACAGCATGAAAGTCAAACATGAATGGGGATGCACAAACATGGTAAGATTTTGAAAAGTTGACAATGTAATGCCTTTTGAAACAAAAACCGTTCGAGGTTTAAAGTAACACACGCACACGAAAACAAGGAAGGGTAAACAAAAGTTTGACCCACGGAAGGCTTTTTAGAAAACAACGGTAGTTTTGAAAAAACGTTCATCTCCCCAGCGGAGTCGCCAACTGAAATTACCCGGATTCGCGCGAGCGAAGGCGGTTGTCTTTCGCGGGGTTTTGGTGTCTGAGACCTCGCTTCATGGGAAGGAAAATGAGGAGTCACCACGCGGTTTTTGTATTTTGAGCCCAAACGTTGAGAAACGGCTTTTGAAAATGGTGTCGTTTTTATTGGTAGCAAAAACTTAGGAAAAGGCTTTGAAAACGGGGGATCATTTTTATTGGTAGCAAAAACGAGTAAAAAGCTTTGAGTACCAGAGATTGTTAGGTTCGGAGGTCACGTTACGTTTCGGGAAGAGTATTACGAGATCACCCGAAATGCCTCGCATGACGAGTCTTTCTACCTTTCTCGAAAATGTGTGTGTGTGTTTTGAAATGGGGGCTTGAATGACAAGCTTAATCTTGGTATGAATCTCAAACGTTGATTAGGTGACTTTGAAAAGGCGAGCGTTTGAATGACAAAACGTCGATTTTGAGACGGAAATGAGCGTTTGCGTGGCAAACGTCGATTTTGAGTTGAAATGAGCGTTTGCGTGGCAAACGTCGATTTTGAGTTTGAAATGAGCGTTTGCGTGGCAAACGTCGATTTTGAGTTTGAAAAGGAGTTCGAAGGTCGAACTCCGGTTTTTTGAACCGGGTGGTTAACGATTTTTACGGGAAAAATGCGTATTAAATGATTTTAAGTGTCAAATGGCAGCTTTTAGTTTGAAGATGAGCGTTTGGGGGCCAAACGTCATGTCGCGCGTTTTAAAAGAGAGTTCGAAGGACGAACTCCAGTTTTGAACCGGACATTACATTGTTAACGATTTTTACGGGAAAAATGCGTATTAAATGATATGCGATCAACGAATCGGGTTGCGACTCGGACTTTGAAAAGTAAATACTATCACGATCCAAACGGGTCGGACTTTATAAATGACAGTATTTAAAGTGCGGTATCAACGGAATCAAACGATCCGGAATTGTAAATGACGATCGACGAGGCCAATCGGCTCGGAATTGTAAATGACGATCAACGAGGCCAATCGGCTCGGAATTGTAAATGACGATCAATGAGGCCAATCGGCTCGGAATTGTAAATGACAGAAATTAAATAACGATCAACGGATCGATCGATCCGGAATTGGTAAGTGACGTAAAAGTAAACGGAACGGGGTCGGAACGCCGTTTTAACCCGTGATTACTTCTCTTACGGAAAGAGAAGAGGATCGAGGGGCTAAAACGTATCGGACCCCGTTAGACGGAGGCGTCTACATTTCCATAACGTCGTTCGAAACGGTCGTAGCGACTGGCGCGTAAACCGAGACGAAACGAGAGATTTAGAGAGAGGGAGTTATACCTATGGCTAGGGTCGACTCCTTTAGCTCGGAAGGTGTGTACGGGACACGGATATTAGTTCGAAAGGGTGTTTCGAAGTGATGCGGGACGTATTTGATCGAAATACGGAAGTTTCACGCGAATCGAGGCAAACGGGAGCTCGGGAAGGGGTGAAATCAGTTTGGGCCGTGAGGAGAGTGATTTTTTTGGGTAAAAAGTTCCTCCTTTTTGGCTTTGACAGCCACTTCTATTTATAGGTGAAAATTGCAGTAGGAGTCCGGACGGACTTGGACTGTTTTTCAGGGTTTTGGGGTATTTTGGAATTCTAAGGGGCTTGCTGGCAATTTCTGGAAATTTGCACAGGGAGTCCGGCCGGACTTTGACTGAAATCCAGGGGTATTTTGGTCTTTTCAGCTTGATTTGTGATTGAAAGGTGACGAGAGGGCTGTGGCATGCTGGACACGTGTCCTGTGACTCACCCTTTGTATGGGAGTTCGTTCCCCGGTCCCGGTTTTGTCCGTTTTTTAAAATAACAGTCCGGAAAATGTCCGAAACGCCCCCGAAAAGTGCCGGAAAGTGCGTTTTTCAGGGAAAGCCATACTTTTACGTGAGATGACACGTATTAAGTACGCTTCGACGTCGGGATGCACGGGGCAGTCCCGGGACGTCTCGTTGGCACGGCAACGGGGAGTTTAACGAGTTCCGGTTAACCTGGAGCGGGCCAGTTAACGGATTTCGATTAACTTTCTGACGGATTTTGACGATCCGGATTTGGGTACTTACACCAGCCGTACCTAAGCCTCGAACCGAAAAGGGCCCCTAAGCCAAAGAAGCTGAAGCTCTTGACCCAAAGGCTGAAGATCCAATCTTAACTCAGCTTAAGCGCACCCAGGCTAACATATCCCTCTTGTCATTACTCACTTCCTCTTACCCGCACAAACTCAAGCTGGAGGAAAGCCTGGCCCAGACCATGGTACCTATCACCGTGACACCAGATGAAGCGATCCAGATGATCGGCAACGTTCACTACAGCAACATCATCACTTTCACGGAGCTTGACCTTCCAAAATTTGGGGCTGACCACAACGAGCCTCTCTACATAACGGTTCAACTTGACGAGCGCCGCCTCCCTCGAGTCTTAGTAGACGGGGGATCAGCCATGAACGTCCTCCCATCCAAAATGATGGACTTGCTAGGGATCAAACCAACTGATCTGAAGCCCTCAACTCAGATGATCAAAGCATACGACTCGACGTCTCGCTCAGTCTTGGGAATAGCCACTCTGAAACTGTGGTTCGGAAAGCAAATGATCCTGACCGACTTCCAAGTCATCCACATCCCGATCACATTCACTGCCATCTTGGGATGCCCATGGCTACACCAGATCAATGGGTTGGCATCCACCCTACACCAATGCGTAAAGTTCGTCCAAGGAACGGACCTCACCATCATCCATGGTGACAGCATAACTACTGAGGGGACCAACACAAACGGCGTCCCAGTCCTGGAAATCAAACACGACAACGACGGCATGATGCTGACATGGTTCACAAGCGAAAGCCCAAAATCCCAGGTATGCCACATAGACCTGCCCTTGACTTGGGACCGGATCCCTCCTACCATGAAGACGATGAAGCTCATGAACTACATCCCGGGGATTAGTTTGGGAAAATGCCATCAAGGCACCCAACAAATCATCGAGGCCAAGGAACAAAATACCCGCCATGGCCTAGGGTACATTCTCACTCCTAAAGACGATGCGGAAAACAGAAGAGCTGCACAAAAATGCTCAGCTACTGACAAAAGAGGCTTGAATACAATCTCTGACCTCCGCCCTTACAACTTCGACATAGGCCGGTACTTCACAAAGAAAGCCGACAGTTTAAATGAAGACACATAAAAGGGGTCAGAGCTGACCAACGCCAAACAAAACTGGTCGACATCAATGGACAAGCTCCAACAAAGCCTGGAAAGGTTCAGAGGCCTCGAGCCAAACCCAATCAGAAGAGCATTTCTCGATGCACTAACTCTACCGGGACCCACGACCACCACTATTCGCAATGAATTCTGGTTCGGGAAAACCCCCTCTTTGGCGGAAGAACTCGAAAAACTCTCTATCAACATCCCTGCCACAAACGAGCGGGACGAGTTTGCATTCGAACTAGCAATGCCCAAGACAAGAACGGAAGACTCCGCAGACGATGCCTGGAACAAGCCGTTGCTATAACAACTCTTCAGTGAAGAAATCGAGGTGCCAGACCTAATCGATTTTGTTTCTGATAACTCCATGGTAGCCATGATTGGGAACAGCAGCGCGAAGCCTTTCGACCCTCGCCTCTTTTCAAGCTCATCAACAATGCCACTCAAAATCTGGGCCACCTTCTCCGGACCTGCCGCCAGCAAGAAGGACATGATCGAACAACTTGGTCTAACCCCTCGCGTCCTAGAGTCCCGAGTCAAAACCCATTCTGAGTCCATTGTCTTTGAATTTGAGTCTTTCGAATCATCTGATGGCCTTACGCAAGAAGATTACGAACTCATTGCCAACATAAAGAAGGAGTCAAAGCCAAGAGCATCATGGCCCTGATGCAAATCATTCTTCGAATGGGCTACTACTGGATCTCCATGGAGGCAGACTGTATCCACTTCGTCCGAAGCTGCGACAAGTGCCAACGGTTCTCCAACCTCAATCATCTAACTCCTCATGATCTCTACTGCATGACTACTCACTGGCCCTTTGCCACTTGGGGAATTGACGTTATCGGGAAGATCGCTTCGCCAGGTAGCAACGGCCACGAATTCGTCTTGGTAGCCATCGACTACTTCACAAAATGGGTCGAAGCCAAGTCATACAAAGTGCTCACTTCCAGGAAGGTCGCACATTTCCTCAAGGAAAATATCATATGCCGATACGGAATCCCGAACGAGGTCTTATCGGACAACGGATCTCACTTCGAAGGAGAATGCGACAGACTGCTGGACGAATTCATGATCACATGCCACAGGTCCTCTCCATACAGGCCGCAAACTAACGGCGTAGTAGAAGCAGCAAACAAAACCCTTGAACAGATCATCCGAAAAATGAACACCCGAGGACGAGATTGGCCCGAGAAGCTGCACCTTGCACTTTGGGGCTACCGAACATCAGTCAGAACAACCACGGGAGAAACTCCATTCGCCCTGACATACGGGATGGAAGCAGTACTGCCTGTTGAATTGGAAATTCCCTCACTCCGAGTGCTGCTAGAAAACGAGATCAACGAAGTCGAATGGCTCTGGAGCCGACACGACGAACTGGATCTGCTAGACGAACGCCGACTAAAGGCCATGGAGCACATCCGAGCCTACCAAAGCAGAATGGCTAGAGCTTTCGACAAGAAAGTCAAGTCCCTAGACATCAGGGAAGGCAACCTAGTACTCAAGGAAAAGCCTCCCACTCGAACCAACCTACTGGGAAAGTGGGAACCAGCATGGATCGGCCCTTTCATGGTTCAAAAGATCTTCTCCAGAGGTGCCATGAAGCTGACAGACCTAGACGGCAATCCCTTCATGAATCCAGTCAACGGAAGAAAACTTCGCAGATACTTCGCCTAAAGAAGATCAACTGTGAATCTCTTGGCACTCCTTGTAGTGTCGAACTACGCAGACCTGAGCCCTCTAGTCCGAGGGGAACGTAGGCAACCTTAATTGGTCCGGTCAAAAAACGCACAAAAAAAACAAAAGTTTGAATGTCAACCAAGACCTCCATCAAACTATACGCTTTCCAAAGCATGCCCCCACCAGTACCTTGACCAAGTCAAACGACGGCGGCAACACCAAAGGATAAAAAAAGGTCCCTCAACATCGCAAGACTGACCCATGTCAACAACAAGCTAGGGGCTTGCCTTCGACCTCACGTGCTTCAAAAAAAACAAAAAAAAGAGCTCAAGCAGAAGCTTTCAAAAAAAAAAGAA
The DNA here is from genome assembly GCA_022495995.1 of Adenophora triphylla var. japonica. Taxonomy (NCBI): domain Eukaryota; kingdom Viridiplantae; phylum Streptophyta; class Magnoliopsida; order Asterales; family Campanulaceae; genus Adenophora; species Adenophora triphylla. The sequence continues at coordinate 65,234 of JAFEMH010003709.1, forward strand.
GAGCTCAAGCAGAAGCTACAAAAAAAATGAGGTCAAGGACCCAGCGCCGACAAACAAGAAGCAAGGAAGTCACTGAAAAGACCGTCAAAAATGACTTGTCAAGGGATTAACCAACCTTCCCATCCAAAGACAAAATCCAAACAAAAAAGGAATGTCGTCAAGGCTTAGACTGCTTCAGTCAACAAATACAATAGAAAAGTCCAAAGCTGGACACCGCCAAGGCTCACAAAAGAAACAAAAGCGAACAAGAGATCTTGCGTCTCGATAAAGCTTTAAAAGTAAATCACAAATCACTAATGGTTCAACATTTCTTGATGAGTTCAAGCACGGTCTTCTCTCAAGTTCACAACATGCTAAAAGTCATCTTAATACATTTAACAAACAATGTGTCTGCAATGTAATTAATGGATACTTAGGAGGTCATTCTGCGCCATATGCTCTTGTCCCCTCGCCTTTCTTCCCTCGTCCCCGGCGAGTCTTCTTTCGCTCCACGCGAGCCAACTCTGTCTCTCTCATTTCGAGATTAGGGGTCCTCCTCGTAGAGTCAAACAATCCAGCAGCTCGCAGAGCTTCATTTGTCCGTGCCTCGGTCCGGATCTCCTCCCTGCAAGTCTACAAAAGAGGACCTCTCTCTGTCAGTCGGTCAACTCTGGTCTCGTAGTCGAATAAAGCGTCTCCTGTCACATTCTGAGGGTTAGACCAGGCTTCGGCACTCCTAAGGCTATAACTAGGACGACAACCTTGCCCCAGAATCGCTTCGCGCCTGCTTCCCAAAACCACTTGGGACTGCCCGACATGCTGCTCGTACCAATCCAGGTACTCGGTGGTTAACACAACACTCTCCTAACGTCGAAGGAGCACCACAGGAGGGAAACCGGAATACTTCCATACCCTCAAAAAATACAAAAGAGAATCTGAAGCTGCCATACAAAGAGAAGCTACCTCCGCAGTGGCGATGTCATCCCAGCCCAGCAAAGGCTCCTGCCTCATCCCGAACTGCCGGGAAATAAGCGACGGAATATAGAAGGAGGCCAAGACAAACCCGGAACTCTGACAACGTAGCACCCTTCCTGAAAGGCCCTCCTAGTCTCAATCCCCCAATGAGGAACCCACCAACGGATCTGATGCGTACCAAGCTGTGCCATCCTCTCTCCCAGGTGGACTGATCCATATCCAATACAAGAGGTCGCCGAGGAAACAACCACAGGCTAAACGATGCCGGAGACTCGAGCATAGCTTGAAGTCTCTCTCGCAACCATAAGGTGAGTAAAGCGGGGCTTCCCCCTCTCATGAACCTATCCCCAATCGCCAGACAGTCAATGTCGTGAAGGGTTTCCCCCAGCACCAACGGAACAATGTCTTCCCCGGCCCGGCAGTACCCTACTACATCCAGCAAAGCATCGTCACATACCCCAAGGGAGTTGACCATGAAAAGTGTCGCTATCACGCACAGGGCAAATACATCCCACGAGACGTCACTCTCGTCATCACTCATGAATCGCTCTGGCAGTGCAAAAATGTCAATATGACCAGAATCAAAAGTCATACCCTGCACTTCTTCCAACGAAGTCCGAAGAAAGTATGCGAGCTTCACACTCATGGCGGCACTGCCAATCACAGGAAACGAGATGGCCTCCACCTTCGGTCCTCCAATCAAATCCCAATAATCCTCAAAGGTGGGCGTCACTTCATTGTAGGAGAAGCTATACACGTGCCTCCTAACATCCCAGAACTTTGCGGCAGCCCGCAACAATTCTCAATCAGGAACTAACTCCTTAAGGGACCAAACCGAGCAGAGTCGAAATCTCACCTCGAACGCCCACCTATTGTGCCTCATATGGTGCCTCATCCACATTTTTTAGCCACTCAAGGAAGTATGCTTACCGCTTCTTCGAAAGCCTCAACAAAACTCTCGGAACGGACGAAGAATCCATGGCAAAAATGGACGTTTCTAGAGAAATGAGGAAGAAAGCTCGAAATGACTGCAAATGGGAACTGGAGAAGTCCAGACATCCTGTGGCTCTTATTTCCTCCCCAAAAGCAAGGTGAATCCGCACGGACCACTTTGCATGCTGGATGGGCCCGTGCGGACCAGTTTGCAACATGGCCCCACATTTTCAGCAAACTGCAAAACAGCTACTAGTCTCGGCAGGACTTACCCCCAACTGCCCAAAATCCTGGCCAAAGCCATTTCCGAAAATCATACACTAACCATAAATGCATTCCCGGCTCACGTGACATGCAAAAAATAAAAATAAGCTAGCAACAATTCCTAGGTCAATCCCCAGGAATCACAAAATACGGCATTACATCTCAAATAAAATACTTTGTTGTGCATATACAAATGTTTTATTACAGGTACAAAATGTCTGTTGCTAAAAAAAAACAACAACGGAAAGAGGGAAAGCAAATGAGCCCAACTCCGACTCATCATCATCAACCTCCACAAACGAGAAGTCTGGCATCTCGGCAAACTCGCCAGTCACACTCTCGTCATCGGAATACTGGACCCCCTCCTGAGGCGAGTACTCGAAGTACTCCGAAGGATCAAACCCGGTGAAAGGATCATAGAAGGGATGCGCGGACGAGCCCTCTCCCTGCGCATCATGCGGAGGAAAGAACTGATGAAGAATCTGCGGCCTCTGAGCCCCCGAAGACGTCCCTACATCAAGACTATGTCGCCCCCGAACCGGTACCTTCGGCTGTGGCCCTGGCTCAGCCCTCAATGAAGGAGTATCCATAGACCTCCTCGAAGGCATTGGCTCGAACGCCGCCGCCTGCCGCGAAGACCTGGAAGACAACTTCCCCGCGAGCTTCTTAGCAAAAGACCTCATCCCCATAAACTAGCGGGTCAGCGTATCAAAGGATCTCTCTGAGACCTGCGCAAGCAAACAACCAAAAAAACGCTCAGCTAAAGAGAAGCAATCATGCTCGACAAAAAGAGAAAAATACAGAAAAGATGCCAAGATGGAAATGAGTAAGCACACTCACCGAAGCATCCAGGTCAACCCGATAAGCAGCAGGAGCCTGCTCTGGGATGGGCATTGACACCTTCCTCCTCGAAGAGTCCCCGCGGACATTCGTAAAGTCCGGCCCAGGAACCGGAACATCTGGGGGATGTGGTGGGCCATCCTGCCTCTCCCTTGCCAACACCTGTGGCGTCCTCAGCTTTCGCCTGACAAAGGCCCCGTACTCCTCGCCATACAGGATGAACTCCTCGACGCTCATGCCATCCAGGTACCTCTCGTGCTCCAGCACATCCATGTCACGAGGATGTATCATACCGAAGGGCGGATCCCTCAGAGCCACAGGGGGCTCACATGAGCCATGCTGCCAGAAGACCCTCTCCCCAGATACATGACATCACAAGTAAGGCCCCGCAGCATCTTCCTCTGCCGTGTCACCACGGGACCACCCTCAAGCTCGGCATCGCCATACTGAGTCCAAGGGTACAGCTCAAACCCATTCGGGCTATCCCTCTCCAGGAACTCCTGTACATCTCGATATGCAACGGTGAGCTTCCCCCTGGTCGTCATCCTCCTCCTCAAAGGACGAGCCCAGCCCAGCATGGCAGGGTAGGCCGCCATGGCCTCATCCTCCCGGTCCCACGACTGGCACCGGAAGATCTCATAGCACCACACCTGCAACAAAAAACAGATAGTGCTCAGAACAAAAGAAAAGGAAGACGGAGAAATGATAAACTGTTAAACCATAAACAGCAAAAAAAAAAACTCATACCTCCAGTGCAAAATCAAAGCATCCCAGGGAACTAGTCACGCCCCGGCTAAATCGGTCCATGGAGAAGTAGAGCTCGGCCAAGTTCGCCTCGCCCCAAGCAATCTCACCAACCCTCCCCAAGTCCACTAAACTCTTCAATAGAGGGAAAAGAGCGAAAGAGGCATGGTTCGAGAACAGAGTCTCGGAAAGAGCAAACCAAAGAGCGCGCCAGCTGCTCAGCCGTCACCAATCCAGTGCCCCGGAGATAAGCCCTGATGTTGGCCATGATATGCGCCTCTACATATCTGTACAACATGCCCAAGCCCTTACGAGGGTAGGGCGCAAATCCTAGCAGCTCTGCCAGCACCCCATCGGACATCCTGTCCCGCCATCTCATCGGCCCTCCCTTGAAGGAAAGCTCGATAATCGCCGCAAAATCGGTAGGAGTCACCGTCACCTCTCCCCAGCTAAAGTGGAAGGTATGCGTGGCGTCCCACCAGTACTCATACAAAGCCAAGAAGACGCCCTTGTTCTTCTGCGTCTCCGCCATCCCAGCAAAGTTCTCCACGAACACGCCCAAACCAGAATCAAAGTCCAGCCTCTTAGGACTTGGTCTACCCTCCCTGGAGATCTCCGGCAGGTTCTGCCACACCTCAACCACGGCCTCAAGGGATCCCCGTGACTTCATCTTCTTCACCTTCCCTAACGAAGGCACCTCATCCTGCAGGTAAACACAGCAAAGATACGTCAATAACAGTACTTAATGCAAATATACAAAAAAAGAAACGAAAGCATAAAAAGTCCATCCCAACACGGCAAAACACAAGAGCCTGTCACAAAAACACGGCACACACGTCACATTTTCAAAACAAGAGCCCGTCACAAAAAAAAACATGGCACACATTGCACATAACTTTCCCCACAGAGCCCGTCACAAAAACACGGCACGCACTACACGACACATTTTCAATAGCCCGTCACGAAAACACGGCACACACTATACAATTTTCTCAAAAGAGGGATCCGTCCCTACACGACACATTTTCAAAAGCCCATCACAAAAACATGGCACACATTGCACATAAATTTCACACTTTCAGACAAAATCCGTCACAAAAACATGGCACATGTCACACTTTTCCCACAAAGTCCGTCCCTACACGACAATTTTTTCACAATGTACATACGAAAATAGCATAAGGTACAAATCACCGAAGCATGCATTTCAAAGAGAGGCACTTTATTTTTATAAATAAGAGCTAATCTCCACAATTTTGCACAAAAATCACATACCCACAATTCTTACACATTCAATTTCAAAAAATCAACATCAATTTCACAAATTGATCATGGCAACAACAAAAGCCCCAAATATGCAAAAACTAAAACCTAGTTCTAGCATACAACATTTCAAGCAAGAATCAAAGCAAAAATTGATTTCTTACCTCCCTTACGGTCCTCCCCCGCAAGTTGTGCACCTCCGAATTCGGATACAACACATCCGAATTTCTTGACGAAGGTACAAAGGAAGAGCAATTCCTTTGGAGATCCAACCTCCTCTCCATGGCCTCTTGTCTCCTTTGGCGACGACCTCGTCTGATTCTTTTCGCCATTGTAGCAATTCAAGCAAACTCGGAAGAATTCCCTAGGAAATTTTGAACAAAAATCAATTTTTTCTCTCCCTCTCTCTCTTTTTCGTTCGAACTGAAGATGAAGATGGAGGAATGGCGTCGTTGCTGAGGCCTGATCTGAATTTGGGAAAATCAAATTCCCATACCAATCCGTGCGGACCACTTTGCAAAATAAGTGGATCCGTGCGGACCACTTTGCATCTCCTGGCGAGATTACCCTTTTGCCCTTATAATCTTTGCCCCTGGCCGTCCAAAGGCCTTTTTCAGCAGATTCGATGCAGTTTCATCCTTTACCCAACCAAACTAATCCCAGCCGTCATCGTAAGCCCGAACGTCGCCCACTAAACAGTAAAACAAATCCCAAGGCCCCAAACGCCTCCACAAATAAATCCCAAGGCCCTTAACGCCTCCACAAACAAATCCCAAGGCCCCAAATGCCTCCACAAACAAATCCCGAGGCGCCAAAAAAGCCTTCAAACTCGCATCCCAAGGCACAAATGCTTTCACAACAAACAAGTCATTCCCCCGGCCGTCATTCGTAAGCCCGAACATTGCCCACTAAACGGCAAAACAAACGCAAAAGCCACAAACGCCTTCAAGCACAATCCAAAAGGCAAAAAATGCCTCCAAAAAACACTAAACGCAAAACAAAAACCCGGCCATCAAAGTAAGCCTGAAATCCCTTCCTCAGCGGACAAAATTCGAACGGGAATTCTTGAAAACCCGTACAAAACAACACATTCCCAGCAAATAAACATTAGGACGCCACCACGCCCTCACAATCGACCTTGGCGGTCACGTCACCCTAGGATGCCACCACGTCCTCACAACCAACCTCGGCGGTCACGTCACCTTAGGATGCTACCACGTCCTCACAATCGACCTTGGCGGTCACATCATCCCTAGGACGCCACCACGTCCTCACAACTGACCTCGGCGGTCTCATCATCCCTAGGATGCCACCACGTCCTCACCACCGACCTCGGCGGTCACGTCACCTTAGGACGCCACAATGTCCTCACAATCAACCTCGGCGGTCACATCACCTTAAGACGCCACAACATCCTCACAATCGACCTCGGCGGTCACATCATCCCTAGGACGCCACCACATCCTCACAATCGACCTCGGCGGTCACGTCACCTTAGGACGCCACCACGTCCTCACAATCGACCTCAGTGGTCACATCATTCTTAGGATGCCACCACGTCCTCATAATCGACCTCGGCGGTCACATCATCCCTAGGATGCCACCACGTCCTCACAATCGACCTCAATGATCACATCATCCTTAGGACGCCACAACATCCTCACAATCGACCTCGGCAGTCACATCATCCTTAGGATGCCACCACATCCTCCCAACCGACCTCGGTGGTCATGTCACCTTAGGACGCCACCACGTCCTCACAATTGACCTCATCGGTCACATCATCCTTAGGACACCACAACGTCCTCACAACCGACCTCGGCGGTCACGTCACCTTAGGACGCCACCACGCACTCACAATCGACCTCGGCGGTTGCATCATCCTAGGATACCACCATGTCCTCACAACTGACCTCGACGGTCACATCACCTCAGGGCACCACCATGCCTGCATACACTCACGATTACAGGACCTCTGAACTACTATCAGGCTTGATTCCCGCTAGGGAAACATAGGAATCCTATCAAAGGGTCCAGCCAACTGACCTAAACAGTCACACAGCAGGACACCACCACGTCCTCACAACCGACCTAAACGATCACCTTAGGACACTGCCACGTCCTCACAACCAACCTAAAAGGTCACCCACAGGACACCACCACGTCCACGCATTCCCCCCACACACGAACTACGATCAGGCTTGATTCCCGCTAGGGATACCTAGGAATCCTATCAAAGGGTCCAGCCAACTGACCTAAATGGTCACACTGTAGGACAACACCATGTCCTCACAACAGACCTAAACGGTCACACGGTAGGACACCACCATGTCCTCACAATCGACCTAAATGGTCACACAGTAGGACACCACCATGTCCTCACAGCCGACCTCAGCAGTCACATCACAACAGCACACCACCATGTCCTCACGAACCGACCTACACGGTCACATCCTCGCCCAGCACGTGATCCAGATTAGGACCCTTATCTTATCGACGACCCCACTTCCTCTGTAAGTGACGTCATCGAGGGGCTTCTGTAAGTACCCAATCCTGGATCACTCCTCATCCGATGCACGGGAAACACCGCAGACTCACAAAAATGCAGTCTCGAACACCCGTATCTTTCAAAAACCCCAAAAACTACCAACCAAATCAAGGGGGGCCTTTCTGGGATAAAAAATTACAAAAGGACTTTTTGGGAATTTTGGAAAAGCAATGACGGTCCGTGCAGACCACTTTGCATCCAGACATCATAATTACAAAATCCCCTTAAAGTCCACAATATTCCCTTAAATCCAGAAAAACCAAAAAACTGGTAATGGTTGCCAGTGTCGTGCGACACAGTTAGCCAGAATCTGGACCCTATAAATAGAGGGCTCCCCCCCCTCATAATTTTCACACTTCCTTCTTCTCCTCTCTCTCTCCCAGCCTTCAGGCAGCCCCTCTAAGACCCTTCGGGGTAATCCTGGTCCCTTTCGGTTCCCTTCGGGGCATTTCGAGGCCCCTCGTGGTACTCCGAAGCCCTGCCGAGCGCTCCCGAGATGCTCCCGAGCTGCCTCGAGGCACTCCTGAGGCATTTTGAAGCCTTGCTGATCCATCTCGAAGCCCTACCAATCCATCTTGAGGCATTTCGATCCATATCAAGGTGTCCCAGCCCATTCTGAGCACAACCGACGATCCGGATGCACGCCGGAACTCTGCCCAAGTGCAATCGACGACCCCGACGCACGACGAACCTCTACCTGAGTCCATGCAATGATCTCTGCGATCCCAACAAATGCCAAAACTCTGCCCGAGTACACACCTGACAATCCCGAGGCACGCTGAAGCTCTGCCGCAGACACCGGCACGTCCCGAAGCAATCCCGGTCCGTCCCGGAATACTATTCAACACTCAAACACTATTCCCCAGTGGACGACAGACATGAACCAACATTGGTAAGGCTTCCTTCCAACACTATTTCAATACATTTCAATACATAGCGTACGATGTAGACATTATATAAAATATGCATTTTTAAAAGCACATACACACACACACACAGACACAACTTTTAAAGAAAGAAGGGGTACCGAAAGACTTGTTTTTACGAGGCAACTCGGGTGTGCATTTACTATGCCCTTCCTGAGGAGTAATCTGACCTCCGAACTCAAAAATCTCATCACACAACAACAGTTTTTAAACTAAGCCTTTTTTCAATGTTTTGGGCTAAATCAAAACGGCGTGGCGACTCTACGAACAAAACGCAGCGAGACACCTGAATGTACGCTCACCGAAATTTTAAAAAAGTTTTGGGAGTGCCATGCCATGTTTTAAGGTACACTTTGAAAAACCTTTGAGAAGAGAGAAAAGGGTTCGGGGGTCAGGTTACGTGTTGGGAAGAACCGAGAGTTCACCCAACATGCCTCGTCCGTAAACGAGTCTTTGAAATAAACATCCAAATAATCATAGTGTGTGCAAACAATGATGACAAACAAGTGTGGTAAAATGAATTTTATTGATTGAATGAGATTCTTATAACTTGTGAACCATTTTGATAAGGGAGGCCACGTCCCGAATTACAAACATGAGAACAACTTACAGGTGGAAAAGAGTTACTGTAGATGGGCAAGACGTGTCGCATGACACAAGATCTACCTGGCGAGTTGTGTCGCGTGACACAGGTCTCATCAGGACAAATTGTGTCGCGTGACACAGGATGCCTATCTGCAGCAACCTTACAAACTGAGCACAGATCAAATTGAGATCTAACCAAACCAAGTTACAATATCAAATCAACTTATATAGCTATGAATTAACAACAAATGATCAAAGGGGTGTGGATATGGGGAGATCCACACTCCCTTGGCAAACAAACCACCAATTCAATAAGATCAAGCTATGAACAAGCAATTGAACAACTTAGATCAATTAAACAGAGAGATGGCGATTGTGATTCGATAATTAGGAACAGGTGAGTGTAATTATCAAATCGGATTAAGACAAATGGCATGGATTATGAAAGTAACAAAATAGTATGAGAGAGAGAAGAGGGATAAAAGGGGTTACTCTTGTAGCTCCACGAATCCTATACCAAGTCTGGTATAGAACCCTTCAACACAGCTACTGGACTGACTTTAACTCGGGAGTGATGGTGGATGGGAGATCCAAAGGTGGTGTGTGGGTTGAATTGGGTTGAAGGAGAGAAGGAGGGAATTGGTATGAGAGAGAGAGAGGATGTTTTGTGTGTGTTTTGGTGTGTGTGGTACGTAGACAAATGGGCAGAGTAACAGTATGGAAAAGAGGGATCTAAATATGAGAGGGGGAGGGTCTTATTTATAGGCTGCTGATGGTGGTTGAGATGTGTTGTACGACCTCCTGCATCCATTTTCTATGGCTCGAGATGTCGCACGACTGAGCATGCCCATAACCATTTTTGGCGCCAAAACCTGGTTTTGGAACATTTCAGGCTAATACCCAAAAGGTCCAAAACTGATTTATTCCTTGTAGGTCCTTTTGCATGAGCAAAGTACTTAAAAGTACTTCCTTCGCAAGAAACTTATGAAATGTTTTCGAAAGTCTCAGAATGGACTGAGAATTTACCAAAATGTCCCTAGTGCAATTTTATAATATTAAAATGCACCTAAAAAGGGTCGCGAATTGGATTGGCGTACTTACAGAGCCCCTCGACAACGTCACTTATGGAAGAAGTGAGGTTGTCGATAAGAAAAGACCCAATCCCAATGAGCGGTTGGGGATATGGCGGATGGCTTGACAATGATTGGTGAGATCAGATGGTTGGACCTTTGGAGAAAGGATTCCTACGTATCCCTAGGAGGGAATCAAGTCGGTCGTAGTTCAGACTATTTGGAGGTGTCTGACCCAAAGAGACTGTTAGGAGGCGTCTGAACCCAGCGGAAGACTATTTGGAGGTGTCTGAACCCGATGGAAGACTGTTGGGAGGCGTCTAAACCCGGTGAAAGACTGTTTGGAGGCGTCTGAACCCGATGGAAGACTATTTAGAGGCGTTTGAACCCGATAGAAGACTGTTGGGAGGCGTCTGAACCCGGTGGAAGACTATTTGGAGGCGTCTGAACCCGATGGAAGACTGTTGGGACGGGTCTGAACCCGATGGAAGACTGTTGGGAGGCGTCTGAACCCGGAGAAAGACTATTTTGAGGCGTCTGAACCCGATAGAAGACTATTTGGAGGCGTCTGAACCCGATGGAAGACTATTGGGAGGCGTCTGAACCCGGTGAAAGACTATTTTGAGGCATCTGAATCCGATGGAAGACTATTTGGAGGCGTCTGAACCCGATGGACGACTGTTGGGAGGCGTCTGAACCCGGTGAAAGACTGTTGGGAGGAGTCTGAACCCGATGAAAGACTATTTGGAGGCGTCTGAACCCGGTGAAAGATATTTCGAGGCATCTGAACCCGATGAAAGACTGTTTAGAGGCGTCTGAACATGGCGGAAGACTATTTGGAGGTGTCTGAACCCAATAGAAGACTCTTGGGAGGCATCTGAACCTGGTGAAAGGCTATTTGGAGGCGTCTGAACCTGATGAAAGACTATTTGGAGGCGTCTGAACCCGATGGAAGACTGTTGGGAGGCGTCTGAACCCGGTGAAAGACTGTTGGGAGGCATCTGAACCCGATTGTGTGAGATGAACTAAAAGAAATGATTTTTTGGAGAATACAAGACATGATGATTTGCAATTTGAATTAGATATGATTTCATACCTGTGCTGTGCTTACCTGTAGCTGCCGGAGGGACTGAGGCTACGACTGATGATTGTGGAGGGTTATAGCTGCCGGAGGGTCTTAGGCCACTATTGCTGATGATCGTGGCTGCCGGAGGGTCTTAGGCTACTGTTGATGATGAAGAGTTGCTGGTTTGCTGTGCAAGGGACGGTCTTTGTTGATGATTGGCTGACTTTGGGAGCATTTTTCGGATAGGACATGAACTTTGCTTGCTAGATTACTATGAAGAACAGATTTTGCTGACGATTTGGCGACGGGGCCGATGAACATTGATGAACATTGCTGGGAAACTACTAGATTTGAATTCCTTGTCTAGATTTTTGGTTGAGGGACAGTCCTCATGATTCAATGGTGCTCAGTTGATTATTGCACCTGCGGGGGAAAATTACAAAATATACCACAGGGGGTTAAAGTTTAAAACACCAAACCACAGGGGTGGTTTTGAAAAATATGACCGGGGGGCCATTATGTCACACGACGTATTAAAGCCTTTGAACAGACCCTTTTAAAACCTTGAACAGTCGCCATTTGAAAATTACACGATTGAGAGGGAGACGAATAGCTTGAGAGAAAAAGAGGACGGTACGCACGAAATTGGAAAATCAAGAGAAATAGAGGGTTTAATTCGGACTCGGCTTGAAATAATGCCTCCTAGAACACGCCCCACGAAGAAAGGGCCTCAACATGCCGAGTTAGCCGCTCATCGAAGGGGGATTCAACAAAATCAAAGGCCATTCATCCCGCAAGCTGTGTGGGGAGAATTTTACCCTCAGCTTAAAGAGAACACTTCTGCAACCGAGAAGAAATCCACGGTATGTTCCTGTAACCTTTGCTTGAAATTGAATTTTTATGCCAAAAAAGATCTGAACATTGCATGCTAAATTATAAATTAACTACGTGAATTTGAACTAGGAAAAGATTATGAATGCATGCTATATTATCTAACCTAATTTTGTTTGAAAAAAGGCAAAACAGATTCAAAAGGGAAAAATGACCTTTTTTTATGTAATTTGGAGAAAATATGATTGATATGCTTTTAAGGAGATAATGAGATATTCATACCTGCGCTGTGTTTACCTGTAGAGACTGCGTACCCGGCGCTCTCCGGAGGTGATTGGCAGGTTGTGAGACAGCTTGCCCGGCAGCCTGGAGTTGGTTCATTCGCCCAAGGGCGTGATTTATGGTGCTGGACTGGGACAGTTCTTTGAGATGGCGAAAGCTATAGGGGATACCCAGAGGAGTGTTGAGTTGATGAGAGCATTCCGGGAGTTCTGGTGGGAGACTACTCATTTCTTCCATTTTTCCTAGGGCGAGGCGACGGTCACGCCATATGATTTTGCAGTCATCACCGGATTGCCTTTTACAGCTGAGCCTCTCTATCTTGATGAACCCGTGCCTGTTGCTGATCCCCAGCCTCTTACTGATGCAGATTTTATGGAGTTGCTTGGTTTCATTCTTCGAGATAAGAAGGGAAATGGATATGAGCTGGGTGAGCTTCACAGTCATATTGGGGAGCAGAGCAGGGACTATCTAGCGGTCCTTGATGATTTTGAGGAGAGCCGGCTGAGAGCCGAGAGGTTGGCGAGAGCCTTTTGTGTGGGTTGGCCAGTCTGACATGTTGTTTGTCCATAGTGCATCTATCGCCCTGGTTTCTTTGTTGGAGCTTTTGAGGACCTGGGATGCTGTGGGGACCCGATCTTGGGGTGAGGCCGGCCTGGCTGAGATGTACTTGGCCCTCGATGATATCAGCAGGGGGAAGGCGATGACCTTCAACTGCTATCACATGGCTTTTGAGGTACTTCTCATCTTGACTTTCTCCTTGACATACTCCTTTCTGTGATTCATTACTGTCATCTCACCTGTTTTGACCCTTTTTTTAGGCTTGGGCTTACGAGATCTTTGGCTGCTATGCCTGGCAGGTCCAAGACGCGTTTCCTGCTACCACGTTTCCTGTTCTGAGGCGATGGGTGAAGGACACATGGAAGAAGACCATGACAGCTGATTCGAGAGGCAGAGTGACAGCAACTTGTGAGGACACGCTGGTGTGCTTGCGAGGGACTCCCCAGAGCTTGAGTCTATTCCCTTGGGCTGGCCGATATGATGAGCTGGATTTAGGTTATGCTGCGCACTTGACAGAGTGTCGCAAGCTACTTGTACGCTTGTCCGAGGATGCTTTATATCTGGGGAAGAGAGTTTACAGGCAGCATGGTCCAGACAGGGTTGCTCAGGTCCCGATTGATCCTTCGAGAGACATGTGGTTTCCCAGGAAGCTGGATGATTTGATTACTTTGATCCAGTGAGATGGTGCCTACAACCATATTGAGGAGGAGGAGATTATGCTGTGTATGTGGCAGAGAGACTACGGTCACCACAGGTGATGGCGAGGCGTGGTGCTCAGGGCGTAGGCTCCTCATCGAGATTTGTGGCGAGACCACCCTTACCTCCTCCATTTGTTGACTTTTGGGATGGGGATCACATGAGGCGAGCTCCTCTTGACATGAGTCGAATTCGTCCCCATTTCCAGCTCCCCGAGGGCTCCAGATCTATGAGTACTATCTTCCTTTTTTCTTTAATGCTTGAAATTGTTAGTGTCTTTTGTTATTGTCACAAATGGCCTCTTGATTCTTCTGTTGTTTGATTGTATCAGGTTTCCGCTGAGGCTTATAGGAGCTTTGCTCGATCTTATACAGGAGCTCTGGACATGATTGAGCAGCTGGAGAGGAGTGTCCATTTCTGGAAGGAGCGGTGCCTAGCCCAGATTTCAAATGATGATGATTCTACTCCTAGCTTACCTAATAGGAAGAGGGCTCGAGTTGACATGGCTATGAGCGGGCAGAAGAGACCTAGGACCAAGAATGTATCATATACTTCTTCCAGCTCTTCTAGCTCAGCGTATGAGAGTGATGATGATGACATTCCCGTTGATCCCCATGAGATAGAGTCCGTTGCCATCCCTGCTGTTGATGATTTTTACCGTGCAGACCCTATGATTTACCGAGCTCCTGCGAATGATCCGGATCACGTACTTGCTGAGGAGGACGATGAAGAAGGAGAGGATAGCGAGGAGGATGATGATGATGACAATTCAGAGGATGATGACTCAGAGTAGCACCTTGGATTAGATTGAGACTTTTTGATTATTCTACCTTGAAGGAAACAAACACTATTTATTTAAACTATTTGCTGCGCATTACTTTTTTGAATTTAGTACATTATTATTAGCTTTTGTTATTTGCACGAGTCCAACTTTTTGGGAAATGAGAATGAATGGAGTAAATGGTTATGATATCGATGTGTATGTGATTTGTATGGCTTGATTGTGTATGGAATGATGGATTGATCACGTGTGTGAGGTATATGTGTATGGGATGAACCCTCTCTCGAGCTGTTTGCGAAGTGGTGGCTGACGATTGTAGCTTTGGACAAGTCGGGGCGTGCCCTGGTAAGAATTGATTGCAAATTGTTGATGTCTGATGTGAGGCCAAAGATGTCGCACGACCCAGGACACCTTGTGGTAAATTGTGTCGCGTGACACAATAAGCCTCACTGGCAGGTTTTCCCAATCAAGCTTCAATATTGTCTAAAGACCCCCCCCTTTGCTTAGGGCAAGAAATTCAGCAGCCCCTCATGGAGTAGACTTCAAGTACAGAGTTAGGATTGAGATTGTAAAACCAGCCCCACAATCTGCACAGATGCACACACAATTCCTCTTCTACCTGACCAAGCCCCAGTTTGACATAACTTCTAATGCAGCCCCATTGCAGACATGAACATCACGTGGCTAAGGAAGCGATTATCCTTCAAACTTCAGTCAATCAGTCACTGAATAAGACTCGGAAATTTATACGTGCAGGGGCCCATCTTTTGAAAAGTGGAATGAATCCTGATTTTGTGACACACTCGCTTTTGGGTTTGACTCTTTTGAGAGAGTATAAGCATCACAAGGTGTGGAAAAGTGTATGGAAGCCCCTGCTGACAGAAAAACAGTGTTTTGGCTCTATTTTCCTATGATGTAGAAAGAGAAGACTTGTTGAGACACTTAAAAACCTGTCTTATTCGTGATGATCACAAGGCTGCTTAAAACTCTTTATTGATGTTCAGGTTATTCAACCGCTAATCTTGATATGAACAAATATTTCAATTAATCATGAGGAGAAAGCCAACTGATATCGAGAATCAAATTATGAAAGATGAATTTGTGTATAGGGACGACCCTTGATGAGACCAGATTTTCTGAGATTTGAATGTGATTTGTGACCGGACCATTTCTGGTTGCCTACGTTCCCCTCATGGTAAGGAGCTCAGGTCATCATAATTCGGGCAAGTCCCGATTGGAGGAGAAGGAATGCGGAGATTTGAGGATCTTCTGAGAACTGGAGAGTTGACGCGCATGTCTCCTTGGAGTGTCAATGAAAGACACGGATGTGAATCCCCAGTGAGGCATTCACGGGAAGTGTCTGTGGAAGAGAAATGAAATATGCTCACATGAAGCGTTAAATGAATAGGATTGCATTTGCATAATCTTTGATTGATGATCTTGAATCGAGATGGATTAGATTCCAACTAAAGCAAGCAACGAAGCATTAATCTGATTTGGATCTCGATGAAATTGGAATGAAACTGTTATCCGGTAGGAACTGTAACTGGGTTTCGGGCTTCGATCGGCCATCGGGTGATTTGGAACATCATGACCCCTTAAGATGAGAGGTCGGCTGGGCTTTTTACTGACTTAACCTCTAAAGATGAGAGGTTGTCTTGCAGGAATGTGTTTGGGAAATCTACGGCAAGGAAATCTGTGATTGCATCTAAGAATGGGAGGTCAAATTTTGTTTCGGTCAAAGGCGAGGGTAATGGGAATATCCTCTAAAAATGAGAGGATGGCTTGGGATTGGCTTGAAGGTAATGGTGCGGGGACATCCATGCTGTCTCTTTATTTTCTCTGAGACTCCCTTTGAGTGAGCAACTGGATCCTTTAACTTTTGCTTTTGAGAGAATTGCTAGGGACTAGGCTCTCTTTTTTTTCATCTTTTTTTTATTCTTTTCTCTTTTTTTTTCTTTTTTTTTCTCTTTTTTTTTCTCTTTCGAGAGAGAACTTCAGCTAGTCCCCAGGAAATCTGTGATTGCATCTAAGAATGGGTTTCAAAACATGACGATCTTGAAATGAGGGGATATTGTTTAGTAGGATAAGGTTAATGGCTTTCCTATGGGTGAAAGGTTTCAACTGCAGTCCATACCGGATGGTCTAAACGAGATTAAGACCTCATTGCTTGCTTAAGCTTAACTGAGAAAGATTAATGCAAATCCATTGAGCAACAGGATGATGAATATAATGAAAGAGATGTGAGCATATGAGATGCGAGATGGGGAGTTGACAAGCCCCAATTTGAGAAATATATCAGTCGATTTTCTCACTCCGATCAATTTAAACATTAATCGTTTCAAAGCATTTGTAATTGAGCAGCACAAGTGATCATATAGAATAAAACCATTTCAATTAAATGTAACGTGGGTGTGCAAGTGATGTCTTGAGTCTAGCAAGAAGAGAAACAAATATTTTTATTACTACAAAGCAAAAACTAGCCCGCAATGGACTTAACAGACTCAAAATACCATTCCTTAATGACATGACAGACAATCTAGATCCTACGACGACTGATTGACTGACTTCTTCAGATGGAATGCCCTTGCAATCATGGAGGAGGATTGGTAACCACAATGGGACGAGCTTTCTCGATCCTACCTTTATCGACAAGCCTTTAAATAAGCAATTTCAGAGGAACGCAGTCGTTGGTGACGTGGCCAGGATACTGATGATAGTAGCAATACTTGCTACGATCCAAATCCAGATTGGGTTTGCTGGGATGGTAATTGTCAAGTGGCTTGCTTGATCATTCCTCTTCGAACTAACCCATTGAAAGCCTCTTCAGTTATTATTCCGAGATCATCAAATTTCCACTGCTTGCGGGGTAGAAATCGACCATGGTTCGAAACACTACTTTCCTCTTGAAATCCCTTTTCAATCTTCCCTTCATCGATGAGTTCTTGGATGATCACCCTCAAAAGTTTGCAGTCGTGAGTGGTATGGCCAGGATATTGATGGTAGTAGCAGAACTTTCTTTTATCCAGATTGGGCCTAGGATTAGGAGGGCTATAATTGACCAGTGGCTGAACCAAACCTCCGCTTACCAAGACCTTGAAGAATTCATCCATAGGCATTCCTATATCACCACAGTACTGCTTTCTCCCTTTCATCTGAACCACTTTTGGAGGTGACTCGGGTATTGGCGCCCCTTGCTGAATGGGATTCATAGCAGGAATGAAAGACATTTGATTAACGGTTTCGTATGGGGTTGATCCTGAATGCTGATCCTGCGTAGACAACGGGCTGAAACCATAAGATGAACCCATTAATGGTTAAGGAAAACTTTCTTGAAGCGGAATTTGGTTATTGGGGAACGGCAGCAATCCTTTCTGGTTGAACTGGTTATCCACATAATGCCATGATCCTAGAGAACCTTGCTGATATTGACACTGAGACCCAAACTGATTAGGAGATCCAAAAGCATTGGGGATCGGTTGTCCACCCTGAATCTGAGCTTGGCCAATTTGAGGTGTTGGAGGAGGAACCTTACCTTGCGCATTCATATTCATCCCTTTCATCCCATGCACCTGATAAGCTTGGGGAGACGTAACATCACTGGTGGGATGAAGAGAGAGGGAAACATTTCAAGTCCCATAATCAGTGCTGTTAGTACCAATGATCTCCTCGTAAGACCCATCTTCGTGACGAATGACTATGATCCCTCGGACACGCATGGCTTCCACAAACCTAGCATGCGTTTCCTCTTCTCGGGCCCTAGAAATTTGGGCAAGCAACTGAGCCTTGCTCTCACGAACCATGGCAGCTTCAAGGGAAGCTCGCAACTCTGCCACAGACAAATCCTTTGCACCAGACATCTCAAATATCAAAATAGATGAGAGCTTTGCAAGAAACTCAACTTCTTCGGAGACACGAACCAAACGAGCACTGGAAGCCGGAGCACGCACCCAACTTACCGCAACTGCGGAGGTGGGTATGGATTGATAAGATGGTATAGGAAGAGACTCTTTAGGATGGTACGGGAGAGGGAAGAACAAAGGGAAGGACAGACTCGTGCAAACATCTTATTTATGTTCAAGTATAAATCAGTATCTTTAAGGTCCTAAATAAGGTTGGAAAAAGGATAAGCCTTTATTTACGCAATCTATACCTCGAGGAAACCTAGAGACGCAACATTCAAATTACACCAAATGTTTGCATGGAAATTAATAATAGGAAATAATACCTAAACAAGACCTAAACACAATGTGAGACGGATGAGTGGTCCAAATTTCTGGGGAAATTTGGGCAGCATAATGGGTATTCTTGAAGAATTTCAAAGAAAAATCCGGCATGATCTCTCGTCGGCGCATGGTGACAACGCGGCATGATCTCTCATTAGAACATGTCACGAGAGTGACATGTCCTCACATGAAACCATGTTGCATTGGCAACATGCCCACAAGTGCAAGGTTTTGGGAAAGGTGAGTATGTCCTATTATAAATTTCAAAACAACTCATTTTATTGTAATTAAGATGTTATATCCAAAAACCAACCATCGGGTAAGCTTTATGAGTGTGGCGCCACCTATGATGCGCTAGGGGGATAGGCTTGATATTAGGTGCTCAAGTGTAGGCGACTTACGTCACCGTCTGCGATGCCGTCAATCGCACCCAAGGGTTCTAAATCTACGTGACGTAGTGTGCGAATGACTATGTTCTTTTATTTATGAAAAAATAAATTTTGAATCCATTTTTTTATTTTCTTTTTATTTGAAAAGGAAAAACAAACGGTAAAAACACACACACACACAGATTAGCAAGGTACAATAAACAACTGCGCATTCCGATCCAAGGGATTGCCCTTAGCCAAGACCTGAAGAACTACTCAGTGGCCAGTTCTGTCGCGTGACACAGGACAGCCATGGCTGAGACTGTCGCACGACCTAGCTAGCCACTGAACCAGAACCTGAAACTGGAATTCAGCCCCTGCCTCCTCATGGCAAGGAACAACTCACAACAACAGAATACAGTAACATAACAACATGAAGCACATAAAAGGCACAAATCTCTCAATCTCATAAAATGCACGTAAGGTCATTAATGATGCACACAAAATGAATGTATTGGATGTTTAAATGAATGAAAGCATGACCCTCTTTTGAAAACTAGTTTCACATCCCCAGCGGAGTCGCCACTGAATGTACGCTCACCGAAATTTTAAAAAAGTTTTGGGAGTCGCCACGCCATATTTTAAGGTACACTTTGAAAAACCTTTGAGAAGAGAGAAAAGGGTTCGGGGTCAGGTTACGTGTTGGGAAGAACCGAGAGTTCACCCAACACGCCTCGTCCGTAAATGAGTCTTTCGAAATAAATATCCAAATATTCATAGTGTGTGCAAACAATGATGACAAACAAGTGTGGTAAAATGAATTTTATTGATTGAATGAGATTCTTACAACTTGTGAACCATTTTGATAAGGGAGGCCACGTCCCGAATTACAAACATGAGAACAACTTACAGTTGGAAAAGAGTTACTGTAGATGGGCAAGGTGTGTCACGTGACACAAGATCTGCTTGGCGAGTTGTGTCGCGTGACACAGAACTCATCAGGACAGACTGTATCGCGTGACACAGGATGCCTATCTGCAGCAACCTTACAAACTGAGCACAGATCAAATTGAGATCTAACCAAACCAAGTTACAATATCAAATCAACTTATATAGCTACGAATTAACAACAAATGACCAAAGGGGTGTGGATATGGGGAGATCCACACTCCCTTGGCAAACAAACCACCAATTCAATAAGATCAAGCTATGAACAAGCAATTGAACAACTCAGATCAATTAAACAGAGAGATGGCGATTGTGATTCGATAATTAGGAACAGGTGAGTGTAATTATCAAATCGGATTAAGACAAATAGCATGGATTATGAAAGTAACAAAATAGTATGAGAGAGAGAAGAGGGATAAAAGGGGTTACTCTTGTAGCTCCACGAATCCTATACCAAGTCTGGTATAGAACCCTTTAACACAGCTTCTGGACTGACTTTAACATGGGAGTGATGGTGGATGGGAGATCCAAAGGTCCAAAACCATTTCTGGCGCCAAAACCTTGTTCTGGAACAATCCAGGCTAATACCCAAAAGGTCCAAAACTGATTAATTTATTCCTTGTAGGTCCTTTTGCATGAGAAAATTACTTCAAAGTACTTCCTTCGCAAGAAACTTATGAAATGTTTTCGGAAGTCTCGGAATGGACCGGGAATTTACCAAAATGCCCCTAGTGTAATTTTATCATATTAAAATGCACCTAAAAAGGGTCGCGAATTGGATTGGTGTACTTACAACACCTCCTCCTCAAATAAAGAAAATGAGGGCGAACGCGAGATGCCGGGGCCCGCGCGCGGGCCGGATCCGAGTAATTTCAACATGACGTCGCAAGTAAGGCCCCGCAGCATCTTCCTCTGCCGTGTCACCCCAGGGGCACCCTCCAACTCATCATCTCCATACCAAGTCCAAGGGTACAGCTCAAACCCCTCCGGACTATCCCTCTCCAGGTACTCCTGCACATCCTTATATGTGACAGTGACCTTTCCCCTGGTCATCCTCCTCTTCCTCAAAGGCCGGACCCAGCACAGCATGGCAGGATAGCCCACCATGGCCTCATCTTCCCAGTCCCATGACTGTCACCGAAAGATCTCATAGCACCACGCCTGCAACAAAAAAGCAGATAGTGCTCAAAATAAGAAAAAGAAAGAGAAAAAGACGGAGAAATGACAAAATGCTAAACTACAACAACAATAAACTCATACCTCCAGTTGAATGTGCGCTCGCCCAAAAAATGATAAATGGAAAATGAAGGAGTCGCCACGCCATGCTTTTAGAGGTGCACTTTGAAAACCCTTTTGAAAGAGAATGGGTCCGGGGGTCAGGTTACGTGTTGGGAAGAACCGAGAGTTCACCCAACACGCCTCGTCCGTAGACGAGTCTTTCTACTTTAGACATCCAAATAATTCAAAAAATGCGCAAACAATGATAATGGGCAAGTGCGATAAACATGAATTTTATTGAACAAAGGAGATTGTTACAACTTGTAGACCAATTGATCAGGGAGGCCCATCCCATTACAGCAAGGAGAACATATTACAACTGAAACCAAGTCTTCTGCAAAGGACCACTTATGTTGCATGACACAGGACTCCTCATGTCCAAATGTGTCGCGTGACACCAATGGTCACCTTGCAGAGACTTACAACACTCAGATTACAGAAATCTCTAATGAACACAAAAGCACAATTACAAACTAGATCTGAACATAAGACAACCTAATCACATCAACTGAATGCTAAACTAACGGGCTAAATCAACATACAACTGAAGGATGATCCCTGCAGATGGGCACGATGTGTCGCGTGACACAGGACTCCTCATGTCCAAATGTGTCGCGTGACTCATGTTTACCATCTGCAGGAACCTTACAAACTGAGAAACAGATCCAACAGATACCAAATTAAATCAATTAATTATACCAAAATCAATAAGAATAACATGAATCAGATATAGATCAATCAAAGGAGTGTGGATATGGGAGATCCACACTCCCTTGACATCCAAATTGCAACTACAAATAGATCACATCATGAACATGCAATTGGATTCAAGTAAACACGATTTAAACAGAGTGATTGCAATTGCCACTTGATAATCTGAGGCAGATGGAGCCTGATTATCAAGTGGAAGGGAAGGAATCACAATAAAACAAATAGAAGAGAGAGAGAGAGAAGGAAATGTCACCCTTGTAGTCCCCAACTTCCACACCAAGTTAGGTGTAAAAGCCTTCGATTCAACTTCTGAAGAGGAGATCTAGACACGAACTGAGAGCTGAAGTGAGGTCTTCAAGGTGTTTGGGGAAGTAAGAGGGTAATTGGGTAGGAAGTGTGTGAAGGATGAGAGAAATATAGGGGAATTGGGTAGTTTTTGGTGAGGGAGGAGGAGAGAGAGAGGTTCTGGGGTAATTTGTGCAGAGTGACGTTAGGGAGTCGAAATTGGGATCCAAAACTGAGAGGGGTAGGGTCTTATTTATAGCTGCTGATCATGGTCACCTTATGTCGCACGACACTCTGTAACCACTTTCCAAGACATCGAGTTGTCGCGTGACAGGAGATGCCACCAACCGTTTTTGGCGCCAAATCTGATTCTGGAACATTCTTGGATAATACCTGAAAAGTCCAAAACAGATTTATTCCTCTTAGGTCCCTTGGTATGAGCAAAGTACAAAAAAGTACTTCCTTCGCGAGAAACTTATGAGATGTTTTCGGAAGTCTCGGAATAGATCGAGAATTTACTAAAATGCCCCTAAATGCAATTTTATCATATTAAAATGCATCCGAAAAGTTCACAAATTGGATTGGCATACTTACAGAGCCCCTCGGCAACATCACTTATGGAAGAAGTGAGGTTTTCGATAAAATAAGACTCAATCCCAATGAGCAGCTGGGGGATAAGGCGAAGGGCTGGACGGTGATCTGGGAAATCGGATGGCTGGACCTTTGGAGAAAGGATTCCTACGTATCCCTGGGAGGGAATCAAGCCAAGTCGTAGTTCAGAGAAGTGACTAGGTGGTTGTCAACCGAGAAATGGCTGTGCGGTTGTCACCCAAGAACCTGACTGTGTGGTAATCACCCAAGAACCTGACTGTGCGGCTGTTACCCAAGAACCTGACTGTGCGGTTGTCACCCAAGAACCCGACTGTGTGGTTGTCACCCAAGAACCTGACTGTGCAGTTGTCACCCAAGAACTTGACTGTGCGGTAGTCACCCAAGAACTTAACTGTGCGGTAGTCACCCAAGAACTTGGCTGTGCGGTTGTCACCCAAGAACCTGACTATGCGGTAGTCACCCAAGAACTTGACTGTGCGGTTGTCACCCAAGAACCTGACTGTGCGGTTGTCACCCAAGAACCTGACTGTGCGGTAGTCACCCAAGAACCTGACTGTGCGGTAGTCACCCAAGAACCTGACTGTGCGGTTGTCACCCAAGAACCTGACTGTGCGGTAGTCACCCAAGAACTTGACTGTGCGGTTGTCACCCAAGAACCTGACTGTGCGGTTGTCACCCAAGAACCTGACTGTGCGGTAGTCACCCAAGAACTTGACTGTGCGGTTGTCACCCAAGAACCTGACTGAGAAACCTGTAGCTGCCGGAGGGACTGATGCTATTGTTTATGCTGCTGGGGATAGATGTAGCTGCCGGAGGGTCTCATGCTACTACTGCTGTTGACGATTGCCGGGTGTGGGGCGGTCTTTGTTGACTGTTGGCTTTGGGGTCAGGGACTTTGCCTGTTATGACGGGAACTTTGCTTGCTAGGTAGCGAACTCTTGCTGGCATTTTGGCGGCGGGGCCATCTTTGCTGACGGTTGACTTTTGTGTCCTGAGCTTTGCTTGGTAAGCCGGGGACTTTGCTTGTTAGGGATCGGACTCTTGTTGGTGCCTTGGTGGCGGGGCCATTGATTTTGGTGCGCACTGCTAAGGAGACCCAAATAAACACGGATTCTTTGTCTCGATTGTGCTTTGAGGGGCAATCTTTGAGATTTGCTCAGTTAATTGTTGTACCTGCGGGGGAAAACAACATTCGAAACACTACATCTAACTATGCTATTTTGTCAGCAAAGGTTAAACTATGTTAGCTTGTTTGCACAAGTCTGTTCATTCTGGGAATGAGAGGAAAGAAGTGCGATTTGTTGTATTGACAGGTCGGCCTTGCCGGGTTTGTACATAAGTTTATGGAACTGTCTCGGGTAAGTGTGTAGAGTGATACATATGGTGAGGGGGGGACCCTCTTTCGTGCAGTCACATGTGGGTGTGTGAGGTGTATTGCAGCAACGGCATGTCAGAGAGTGCCACGGAAAAAAGACTTGTAAGACCCTGCTTGTTTTATGATGTTGACCAGGAATGTTGCCCGACATGACATGTCTGCTTGCCAATATGTGTCGCACGACTGGACGAAGCTCGTAACAGGTCCCTTTTTAAAATCATCTCAGGACTCATTTGTAGACATTTCCCTTTCAGTAGGGGAAACCCAGCAGCCCCAACAAGCGATTTCTGTGACCAAGGTTGAAACTTTCAATCACCATGGAACACTATAACAGGGAAATAGCTTCTTGGGAATATCAATTTCGTCAGGACTTCCTTGAAGTTTCAAATTATCACCGGAAGTATCATAGGGAGCTCATTGAGGGGAGGTATGGTATGCCGTGCCTTTGGTCATTAAAAGATTGGAAGATTGACTGGGACTTGCTCTGGGCTGCATCTTGCTTTTGGGATTCGGAGAGGCATGTTTTCCTTTTGTCTTACAATGATCTGACGCCGACCATAGAGGATTTCAGAGCATTGACTGGTTTGAGCGAGTCGACGAGTGTAGCATTCCCACGGGACAGATGGCCCGTTGTGGAGCAGTTATCAGACTTCCTGTGCCTACCAGCAGATCAAGTGTCATCTATGATTCTGGGTGATGGGTCCATAGACTTGACTCGGATGGCTAGGTTGCGCTTGTCAAGCCCTGAGCTGTTCGATCTTTCTGCGTCTCTGGACATGTTTATGCTGTTTAGCTTGTCAGCTCACTATTTCTGCGGGTATATCGGAGTCTATCCGAGCACACTGTTGGAGGTTGTCAGGCAACTCAGGGGCGACCGAGGTGTGGACCTTCGCCAAATCCATTCTGGGCAGGGGGAGATTGTTAGTACCCAGCCCGAAAAAAAGCATTTTTTAATGTCTGGCCCGGTTTAATTAATGAGAAACCCTAATAATCCCTCAAACCCTTCATCCGTACCTGCGCCGTCATTGTTGGTGTGGAAGGTACGCCAGATCGAAGTGCCGATCGGCCCTTTACCCGTGGTATGGCCGATCGACCCTTTTTTATAGTGCCGATCGACCCTTCAGTTGGCCCAGCCCAGATACCGAAGCACTATAAATAAGTGTGCCCGGCTCCCCATATTAAACACACAATTTACTCGGGAGAAACGAGACTACTCTTGTTTTACCCACAGTTCTTTTTACTCTCTTCGAATCGCCCTAGGTTCGACCCCAAAGTCTTGCTACAATTGGTAAGACTCTTTTTAATATTTTTGTTCCCTATTATTATTATTGTCTTATTATATTTGCATGCTTATTATATTTTAATTGTTCCTTTATGCTAGATTTAGGACTGTTTTAATATATTTAAATATGCAATAGCCGAGGATGATCTAAGGTTTCGCCCAAGAAAACCCAATGGATCTAGGAACTATTTCTTTCCTTCCACCTTAGTAATAATTATCCCATGATCAACAATTCCCCAAGGATGAACGTTGATTAGTGCACCTTCCAAGGGCCTAACTCAAAGGTTCTAGGGTGTGATCATCAATTAATTCTTTCTCTCCCCTCCTCCTTATGCATGATCCCGCTTCTTCTATCTATTCCTGTAAACACCGCACACAACCAACACCCCACATGCTAGGAAGACCGATCCGTCGGGCAATAGGAGTGATAACGTTTCTTCTTCTGTTGTAACTTGACCCCCGAACCCAATCACATGTTTAGCTTTTTTTTCAAAGCTTTGGGCTATATCAAAGTGGCGTGGCGACTCTCAAAATTAAACTAATATTTTTAATATGGTTTAAAGCGAGTGTCACTAAATGAATATCCCATTTCGGTCCGACATTATATGATTATCTATTTTAAACCTCCGAATGCGCGTTGCATCGGGACGGGGTATTCACAGTGGCGACTCTGCTGGGGACTGTTTTGAAACTTTTTCAAATTAAGTGGGTCAGACTTTCGTTTTCTTGTATGGTGTTGTATTTTACTTCTTTTTTCTTTTTCTCCTATTCTTAACTGTTGCATTGCATGCATGCATCTCATGTAAATAAAAATAAATCCTTTTCTTTTTTTCTTAAAAAGAATTAGACTTTTTACCTCACACTACCACTAGAGTCCGTGTCACACTGCACAGACACGCCTTAACCCTTCGGAGAAGCCAAAGTGCGGGAAGTGTGGTGATCATGTCGCCTCCCTTCCGAGTCTCACTTGGCCATCCACTCATCAGTGCGCTTCGGCTGCACGATGGGAGCCTGAAATCTAACCCTTGTGTCACCCACTTTACTAGGAATACACTCCATGTGACCGGTTGGTTTGACTAGTTTTTTTTTATATAGACAATTAATAAGGTCTTTATGTTAAGTCACTGCGAATCAATGATAAGTCAAGATCTATCGAGAGATTAAGAGCACTAAAAAATTGATTTCCTTTTAGAGGACATGTAAAGTTTGAATGCTTGATCTTGTCCTATCATGGGTCTGTAGTACTTCCCATAAACATCATATTAAATGTCTATATGAGACGGTTAGTCGTTAGGATCCACCACTTTAGGACATTTAGTTAGTTGCGAAAAAAGGGTATCCCTTCCAACCAAGAGTAGGTTCTATAAAAATGGAAGGCTTTTTTGTAAATAAAATGCTTAACTATCCCTCATTTCTAGGACCCTTCGAGGTCCGCTCCTCATTTCTAGGACCCTTCGAGGTCCGCTCCTCATTTCTAGGACCCTCCGAGGTCCGCTCCTCTTTTCTAGGACCCGCCGAGGTCCGCTCCTCATTTCTAGGACCCGCCGAGGTCCGCTCCTCATTTCTAGGACCCTCCGAGGTCCGCTCCTCATCTCTAGGACCCTCCGAGGTCCGCTCCTCATTTCTAGGACCCTCCGAGGTCCGCTCCTCATTTCTAGGACCCTTCGACGTCCGGTCCTCATTTCTAGGACCCTCCGAGGTCCGGTCCTCATTTCTAGGACCCTTCGACGTCCGGTCCTCATTTCTAGGACCCTCCGAGGTCCGATCCTCATTTCTAGGACCCTCCGAGGTCCACTCTCCATTTCTAGGACCCCCCGAGGTCCGCTCTTTACTTCTTGGACCCTTCAAGGTCCACTCTCCATTTCTAGGACCCTCCGAGGTCCGCTCTTTACTTCTTGGACCCTTCAAGGTCCACTCTCCATTTCTAGGACCCTCCGAGGTCCACTCTTCATTTCTAGGACCCTCCGAGGTCCACTCTCCATTTCTAGGACCCTCCGAGGTCCACTCTCCATTTCTAGGACCCTCCGAGGTCCACTCCTCATCTCTTGGACCCTTCAAGGTCCACACCCTCTACTGTGGACCGCCCTAGGTCCAGTCTCCCAATCTTGGACCATTCAAGGTCCACTCCTCATCTCTTGGACTCTTCAAGGTCCACACCCTCTACTGCGGACCGCCCTAGGTCCAGTCTCTCTATCTTGGACCGTTCAAGGTCCACTCTTTGACCCTTCGTGGTGCTCTTCCTATACTAAGTCCACTCTCCCAATCTTAGAACATTCAAGGTCCACTTCTCATCTTTTGGACCCTTCTAGGTCCACTTCTTCTACTTTGTACCATTCAATTTAGGACCTTTCAAGGTCCACTTTCTCTATCTAGGACCATTAAAGGTCCACCCTTCCACCTGAGACTCTTTGAGGTCCACCCCTCGTCTCTTGGACCATCCATGGTCCATTCCTCTACCTTTGACCACCCACGGTCTACATCCTTCAAGTTAGGACCCTTCAAAGTTCTACCTCTTACCTCTTGAACCATCCGCAGTTTGCTCCCTTAGTCTTAAAACCATCCATAGTTTAGATCCTTTATCTCTAGCACCCTTCAGCCAAAGACCCACCTAGATCAAACCTCTCTCGACCCATCTAGATCAAACCACCATCTAGGGCCTACCTAAGCCAACTTACCAAGTCCGATTAGCTCGTCTAGATCACCCTCACTTATATTTGACCAAGGATCGAGTCATCTTCCTCTCCCTTTTTCACCAAACGGACTCTTTTACATTCATCCTCTCTCTTTCTCTAAACTTAACCCTGGTTGTATCATCAATCGGGGCCCCCTCGAACTACGGTGACCTGAGACTCGTACCTTAAATGGTAAGGGTTACGTAGGCAACTTCAGCCCGGTCAAACTCTCAAATTGTGGAGATCAACTATTTTCTCGGAGATGCCTTAAGATTAATTGTGAGTCTAATTCAACTCATTGGTTTGACTCTGCCGTATGTTCTTACAGAATTCTGCATCATGTCTATGGAGAAAAGCATTGAAGCCCTCAAAGAAGTCTCAAACATGAGGTTGGGAGTGATCAACCTCCTCAAAGACATGCATGAAATTGAGCAATACCATTTGTCTTGCATTCACGAGTGCTTGAGAAGAGATCCTCCTCCTGTGCAATTCCAGAGTCCCTATCATCCACATGCTTATGGTCCCACTTATGGTCCAACACATCAGAATGTCTCATTCAGAATGCTTGCTGTGGCCACCAACCAACGAAAGGCACCAATACCCGAGAAGAAGATCAACAAGGAACATTTTGATGACTTAGGAATGCCTGTGGGTGAGTTCTTCGACATTTTGGTGGAAAAGAGTTTGATCAAGCCGCTCGAGAATTACAAGCCTATTAACCCGAGACCTAACTTGGATACATCCAAGTTTTGCAGATACCACAAGTACATTGGGCATACCACTGACAACTGTAAGCGGCTGAAACGCTTGATTCAAAATTTGATCAACCAAGGCCTCATTAATGAAGAAGCCCTCGTACTTCAAGGAAGGATTTAGATTCATTCAGTCTTGTAGGTTCTAGTGTGTCTTTCTTACTTCCACTTTGGGCATTGATATGTAATGTCCACTTTGGAATAGTTACTTCAATAATAAAAGAGTCTTTCTTTCCTTTCTCTCTAGACTTGAGACATAATCTCGCATTACTTTCAAGAAGATTGTTTTATTTATAATTATCACTTGGTTGCTAATCTCACTGATAAACTCACCGGCTAATAAAGTAAACAATGAATGAATGCTTTGATTGGAGTAAACAACTCACCGTTCCTTCTTCATATACACCATCCCTATACACCCTTCTCTCATACACTCTCTCCATACTCCACCATATACTTTTCATACACTCCTTGTACATACCCGTTATACCTTCTCAAACATACACTTCCCCAAATACACTCTCCCCCGCTTGACCTCCTTTCCATATGATCAAGACAAGCACAAAGACCGTTGTTGCTCATCATCAGAAAATAGCTGCTCACGCCAATGCAAGATGCAAAGGGTTGTTCTTATCCTTCGCAAGTGCTACATAAATATCAACTAGGGGCTCACCAACCCCCCAATCTCGCGTCTCCTCTGTTTTTTCCATTTGATCGTTAAGCTTTCATTGAATATGCTCACATATCTTTCCCATGGTCTGAATATATTTTAATAAGTCGGTTAAATGAGTTTGCATTTTAAAATTACTCTTTTGAGAATGCTATCCGGTAGCGATTGAAGCTTAAACCTTTCACCATAGGAAGCCATAACCTTATCCTCACTAAATAATACCCTTTCATTTCAAGATCGACAAGTTTTGAGACCCTAAGGAAGAAGCCCATACTAGGGGCTCCCTTGATTCACAAAGGAAGTAATCACCTCAAAGCTCAAGAAAGGCGGAATGCGAAAGAAACTCATACAAGGGGCTCCCTCGAAGGGACCACCTCCAAGCCCAAGAGGGAAAAGGTAAAACCATCCCAAGGCATACACTAGGGGCTATCGCGAGCAAACAAATCCGAAGGCTTTTCTCGATAAGAGGGTGTTAAAAAAAAAAAAAAAAAAAAAAAAAAAAAACAAAAAAAAAAAAACAACTTCATCACCCCGAAGTGAATCTCCCATCTCAAAGGTTGTGAAAACGAGACATCGAGTGAAGGTCCTATCGTGATCAAGTTACCTGCTGAAATCACAACAAACTCGCAAGAAGAAGCAACAAAAATTCCCTCTTGGACAAATCCCGTAAACCAATTCCAAAGTCCATCCTCTCACTTTTAGAGGATTCCATCACCACCCTTGACCTTATCAAAATCAAAGTTAACCTCACTCTTAGAGGTTCTGAAGAAGCAACAACAAGAAAATCCCCTCACCTTAGAAATTCCAAACACATCCCTCAAGCCAACCTCTCAGCAAATGGCCCAGCCGACCTCTCACTTTAAGAGGTCATGTTAAGCATCACCCAATGATCGATCGCAACCCAGAGCCCAGCTACAACCACTACCGGATGGCATTCTCATTCTGAGTCACTTGTTATCCTACGTGAGCATATTACATATTCTCTCAAAAGTTTGGGAACTTGTCCTATTCTTGAAATTCGTTCATTCGACTCCTCAAACACTGTCTGCAAAAGTCTCACTGGGGCTTCGCATCCGTGCCTCTCAGCGGCACTCCGGTAAAAGCAAGGAGACACGCGCCAGGGACTACTCCCCTCGGCTTGCGAGAACAAAGGAACAAAGAATCTTCACTTGAAGGAATGAAAAAATCTTTGGGTTATAATCAGTCAATTCCCACCTTTTCTTCCACCCCAATCTTTTTTCTATTTTTCACTCTTTCCCATGAAGGAGATCAATGCAACGGCACCCCGCACCACAATTACCACCGAACAGAGCAGCAAGCAACAACGGAACATCCTTCTCCTTCTAAAGACAAGCCAGATTTCACCTTCAAATCAAAACATTCATTTGTTTACTCATATAATTGGAATTTGATAAACCAATCAGTGAGGTCCATTCACGAGCAATCAAGATGTAATTCTGAATGAAATAAATTCTTCAAATGTCTCGACAAGTCTTCTTTTTCTACATCATAGGAAAATAGAGCCAAACACTGTCTTTCTGTCTGCAGGGGCTTCCATACACTTTTCCACACCTTGTGATGTTTATACTCTCCCAAAAGAGTCAAACCCAAAAGCGAAAGTGTCATACACGAACTCGGGATCCATTCCCACTTTCGAAAAAATGCGCCCCTGCACATATACATTTCCGAGTCTTGTCCAGCGACTGATTGACCATTGTTCGAAACGAGGGGTCGCCCCCGTGGCCGCAAGATGACTCTGTCTGCAAATAGGGATGCATTGAATCTCTCCAAGCTGGGGCTTTTGTTAAGCTGTTCTCCCAGATTCCCTTCAGGTTTGCTTGGCATCATCAACTGGGGCTTCGCCATTCATCATCAACTGGGACTTCGCCAAGGTCACTTCATCAAACATTGGGGCTCCCCTCAACAAAAATGGGTCGACTATGTGCTCTAACAAAAATCGGAGCTCCATTGAAGTCATATCTAGCATGAAGGGCATCCCTTGTCATCAAGATCAGCATGTGGCAAACTCTTTGAGTTAGTTAGAAACATGATTAATCATAAGGCCTCTTTATCAAATAAACATGCTTTGAAAATACTGTCCTCCTTGGTACCTTGTTTACAAAAATCACTCTTTGGTCTCCACAAATTTTCAAACTCTTCAAATCTATCAAAAACGTATCTCTGTGACTCTCAAGATGACTCGGCCCTTATCTATGGACATCAAACTTACCTAATCCCACCTTCTATCATCGACACTTACTCGGCCTCGCCTAGTTTAAACCAATAACCTTTCTGCTCAAACTGCCTTGTTTAGACTTACCGCAAATGTAAAACCCTAGCCTCAAACCTAGGTGACAAATACCTCTCTAAACCCTAGCCTCAAGCCTAGGTGACAAATATCTTTCTAAACCCTAGCCTCATGTCTAGGTGACAAATACCTTTCTAAACCCTAGCCTCAAACCTAGGTGACAAATACCTCTCTAAACCCTAGCCTCATGTCTAGGTGACAAATATCTTTCTAAACCCTAGCCTCAAGCCTAGGTGACAAATACCTCTCTAAACCCTAGCCTCATGTCTAGGTGACAAATGCCTCTCTAAAACCCTAAGCCTTAAGCCTAGGAGACAAGACTCCTCTCTAAGCCTTAGCAATGATTATCCCAATCTTTTAATCGCTTGGTTCTTCGGCTCGGGAAGCCATAATAATCCCAATCAATTCACACAACTATTCTTCATCAGTAAACAGTAGCCTAAGTCCTTTGGCAGCTACAGTTTCCCGCATTTCAGAGGTCTATCCTCCATTTCAAGGGTCCGTCCCGCATCTTCAAAGGGTCCGTCTCGTACTTTCAAGGGTCCGTCCCGCATCTTCAAAGGGTCCGTCCCGTACTTTCAAAGGGTCCGTCCCGCATCTTCAAAGGGTCCGTCCCGCACTTTCAAAGGGTCCGTCCCGCACTTTCAAAGGGTCCGTTCCGCACTTTCAAAGGGTCCGTCCCGCATCTTCAAAGGGTCCGTCCCGCATATCAAAGGGTCCGTCCCGCATTTAGAAGTCAAAATTATCCAATCTTTGGGTGACTCCCACAAAAGTCAAATATTTGGCTTTTGATTCCCACACAGTTTTTTCCCACATTGCCCCATACACTTTCTCTCAGTACGCGAATCAAGACTACACTTGATTTGTTCCATCACACACAATTTTCAAGGGGAAAATCAAGACTATACTTGAATTTCCTTTCCACACATTATCTCACAACATATCAACACACGGAGAAATCAAGACTACACTTGATTTGTTCCATCACACACAATTTTCAAGGGGAAAATCAAGACTATACTTGAATTTCCTTTCCACACATTATCTCACAACATATCTTCACACGGAGAAATCAAGACTACACTTGATTTGTTCCATCACACACAATTTTCAAGGGGAAAATCAAGACTATACTTGAATTTCCTTTCCACACACAACATATTTTCCCACGGAGAAGGCAAGACTATACTTGATTCTCCTTTCCGTACATCTCTCAATATTATTCGAATCGCCCTTAGATTCGATCCCCAAAGCCTTGCCACAAATCGCATCTTTGGCTTGAGACGCTGCACGTCCGCCACTCTCGGGTACTAAACGCCCACGTTTCGAACTACGACTTGGCTTGATTCCTCTTGGGATACATAGGTAGCCCGACGTGGGTCCAGCCACTTCACCTACCTGGTCATCCTTTTGCGACTCAGCTCGAGTCCAAAAACCTCACATCCACAAGGTCACTTTCCTTACCTCCACGAAATCCCTTTTCGGGACGGATCCTATTCTTTTATCGTCGACCCCACTTGTCTTACAAGAAGCGTCGCCGAGGGGCTACTGTTAGTACCCGGCCCGAAAAAAAGCATTTTTAATGTCTGGCCCGGTTTAATTAATGAGAAACCCTAATAATCCCTCAAACCCTTCATCCGTACCTGCGCCGTCATTGTTGGCGTGGAAGGTACGCCAGATCGAAGTGCCGATCGGCCCTTTACCCGTGGTATGGCCGATCGACCCTTTTTTATAGTGGCGATCGACCCTTTAACCCTAGTGCCGATCGACCCTTCAGTTGGCCCAGCCCAGATACCGAAGCACTATAAATAAGTGTGCCCGGCTCCCCATATTAAACACACAATTTACTCGGGAGAAACGAGACTACTCTTGTTTTACCCACAGTTCTTTTTACTCTCTTCGAATCGCCCTAGGTTCGACCCCAAAGTCTTGCTACAATTGGTAAGACTCTTTTTAATATTTTTGTTCCCTATTATTATTATTGTCTTATTATATTTGCATGCTTATTATATTTTAATTGTTCCTTTATGCTAGATTTAGGACTGTTTTAATATATTTAAATATGCAATAGCCGAGGATGATCTAAGGTTTCGCCCAAGAAAACCCAATGGATCTAGGAACTATTTCTTTCCTTCCACCTTAGTAATAATTATCCCATGATCAACAATTCACCAAGGATGAACGTTGATTAGTGCACCTTCCAAGGGCCTAACTCAAAGGTTCTAGGGTGTGATCATCAATTAATTCTTTCTCTCCCCTCCTCCTTATGCATGATCCCGCTTCTTCTATCTATTCCTGTAAACACCGCACACAACCAACACCCCACATGCTAGGAAGACCGATCCGTCGGGCAATAGGAGTGATAACGTTTCTTCTTCTGTTGTAACTTGACCCCCGAACCCAATCACATGTTTAGCTTTTTTTCAAAGCTTTGGGCTATATCAAAGTGGCGTGGCGACTCTCAAAATTAAACTAATATTTTTAATATGGTTTAAAGCGAGTGTCACTAAATGAATATCCCATTTCGGTCCGACATTATATGATTATCTATTTTAAACCTCCGAATGCGCGTTGCATCGGGACGGGGTATTCACAGAGATGGACATTGTACCATTGTTATTGGCTGAGACTTACCACGGTATTGACAGGATAGCAGGAGGATCAGACTTCATGGGTGCAGGCAGCCCCACTTTATTATCTTTGTGGCTCTTTGAGCGATTGCGCTTGATTGGGCCATTACCAGAGGGTCGGATGGCGATGCCTTGGGTGACCAGGCCACGCAGACTGCTGAGAGACGTGGCTATTGACAGTTGGCAGATGAGGTTGACACGGTACAGGACTACTGATCTGAACTTCTGGATTCCGGCGTGGGGGTTACAGACATTGAGAGACATTCAAGATGGGTCGGTGGTAGTCAGACTGCCAGGCTTGTATGTGTCTTCATTCTGTATTCCATCACTGGTGAGCAGGCAGTATCGGTACCCTCAGCAAATTATCCGGGCTTTGATAGAGAGGTTGATGACTGACGCTGTTTCGATGGTCATGACCGAGCCCCAGACTATGCAGTTTTTCAGCAGATCTTTTCTTGAGGGTTTCTTTCCCGCACGTACCCTTCTTTGGTAGTCCGGAGGAATTACTTACTTGACCACAGAGTACTTGATCTGGTACGAGGAGCAGCAGGGTCCTGTGCAGTTGGCGATAGAAGCTCGTCGTCGGGAATACTTGGGGGCAGACTACCCAACCAGTCGGTCTTTCAGAGATACAGAGGCCTAGGGGAACCCAGATAATGTTACCGGCAATGTTGCTGAGGACAATCGGAGGCAAGAGATCCAGAGAGCTGCTCTGAGGGATGATCCAGAGGTGATAGCTCGTAGAGAGGCCTTGCGACAAGAGAGGGTTGCCAGGGCCGCTTTGAGGGAGACTGGTCTGATCGAACCACCGACATGCATTATACCTGAGCTGGGACGGGATCAAACCGACTTATTTGACATTCCTAGGCCAAGGACCTCCCGGGGACCGAGGAAAAGGAAAGACAGATGTACGAGTTCGGGAGCGGGGACGAGTTTCTAGACACTTTTCTGAGAGATAAGAGACTCTTTTTGCTTGTACTTTGAGGGAGAGATTTATTTGTATGGAACTTGAGTATCCCTTGATTGCTTTAATGCAGACGAAATAGATGCTGAAAATTTATTGCCTTTCATTTGCAGCAGGTTATTTGAGTCAAAAGTAGGCCGTGCTTGAACTCATCAAAAAGAATATTAACTTTAAATGAACCTTTGAAAAGCCTTAGAACTGTAATCAAAACACATTTTGGCAAGATTTAAGATTTTGCAGCGTTTTAGACCGAACCACGAGTGGTTGCCTACGTTCCCCTTTTACAAAGAGAACTAAGGGGCTCAGGTCTCCGTAGTTCGACTCAATCAACTTTTGTGTTTAAAGAAAGGGAAAGACAGAAGGGGGACAGGGTGCAACCCTGTTTTTTACCTAGACCGCTCTTTTTTAGGGTTTTCAGCCTAGCTGGGTATATTCTTTTAGCACCGAACGCGTCCCTTATTTTTGCATGGACTGTCTTTTGAGAGGTTTTCAGTCTCATCTGGGACAATTTTATTGCGCCTTTATTTTCAGTTTTTCTTTTCTTTTCTTTTATTTTATTTAGAGAGGGGAAAAAGACTCAATCACACATAATATCGCCGCAACTTGTCTCCGTTGACGGGGTGCAAAAATGGGTTACCATCCAGATCTGTCAGCTGCATTGCTCCTCCGGAGAATATCTTCTTTACTAGAAACGGTCCGACCCAGACAGGTGCCCATTTGTCCAATGCACTGTTCTGATTTGCGGGCTTGTAAGTACCCAAATCTGGCTCAGGCCTTCCGGTTAAATTTCCCGGCAATTCCCCGGACTTTCCTAAAGTTCAGGGGCAATTCGGAAACTTTTCCGAACCTTCTGAGGGGTGAAGGACTTGCTAGGAATTAAAATTCCACACAAACCTTCGGTGAAAATCCCTTCTAGAAGGCCACCTTGCATGTTTCTAGAAAAATCTGGGTCGACAGCAAATGTAGCCACGCGGCCTCTTTTGTCGCAAATGAAGCCACACGGCCTCTTTCGCCTTTTTCCAGCTGCCTATAAATAGAGGCCTCCTCTACCCATTTTCATAAGCAATTTGGAGCACAAAAACTCTCCCAAAACATCCCTACGAAAATCCAGGAAGCTGAGAGTGCCAAGAGCCACCTCCCTCCTCCTTGAAGCCTCCAAAAGTTGGTCCCTTCACTAGGCGAATTCCAAAGAGAAAGAGGTCACCACCATTGGTAACCTCTCACCCCCTTATCTTGCATTATACTTGTTTATGTGATATACTTGCTCCTTGCATTTACATATTGCTATATATTGCTTGGTATTTGGTATATTGTTGTTAAAGATCATATCTTTGAACATGTAAATCATATCCCCTTTCCCTTTGCATCATTTGCATTAACATAAGCATCTTTTTCTCATAAAAATGTAGTCTTTGCATTAAAGGTGCATCCTTTGCACCTTAAAAACTTTTCTTTACATAAAAATGATATCTTTATGCATCCTTTGCAATTAAAAATCATGTCTTTACATTAAAGGTGCATCCTTTGCACCTAAAACCCATTCTCATGCATAAAGATGCATCCTTTGCACTAAAAATCATCTCTTTACAATCAAAGTAGCATCTTTTGCTTTCAAAATGTAGTCTTTATGCATCCTTTGCATATAAAATACTATTTTTCCACATAAAAATGCATTCTTTGCATTAAAAATCCTTTCTTTACATAAAAAGCATCCTTTGCAAAACAAATAGCATCCTTTGCACCCAAAAATGTCATCTTTCACTAAAAATGTCATTTTTAACATGCACTCCCCTAGTCCCCAATTGATATTTGATGCAACCTTCGGAACGGACCGGTGTAAAGATCCTATCTTTACATCGTTTCTTCCATTAAAGGTGCCACAATCTCTTTAGAAAGGGATAGACCTTGAACCCTATATCTCCGATTATCACTTGAGACGAGCATGATAGCTGTAATATAAGCTCAATCGTCTCAAGGTGTAGGATTGATGGGCTAAGGTCACTCCTTTCTAAAGAACCCCATTTTGGACTATAAAAGATAGTCCTTCTCTCGATCACGCAAAGACCCAAGGTCAAAAAGCGATGCTCACAAGTCCAAGATGAGGACGGGATCAAAGTCCCGAACACATAAAAATCCAAGGAATCCCGAGCGACAACTAACTAAATGGTTTGTACGTCCGGAAGACAACTTGGAACATTCCCCCCTCTCTTTTCAACACATGCACACAAGAAAGCACGCAAGCAAGCACGAAAAATGGAATCTAGGGAGACTTGCTACGGCAAGGCACCTTGGGTGAACGACGATCCATTCTTCCCAAGGGGTAACTTAACCTCCGAACCCTAAAAATCCTTTTTTTTCAATGTTTTGAGGAAATCAAAATGGCGTGGCGACTCCGTTTTTCAAATTAAACCGGATATTTTCAAACTCGCGTGAATCCAAACTAAAAAAACAAAAAATAGAATTTGGGCACACATTCACAGTTTGGTGACTCCACTGGGGATAACCCAAAGGAGAAAAGCTTTTATTTTCAAAATAAACGATGCCCGGTATATAGGTGGAAACCACTAACCTTCATGTATCGCTTCCTAACCCGGGGCTTGGGATAAAAGGTGGTCTAACAATCCCACATACCGGTATCCCTTTTCGAAAAAAAATAAAAGAAAGCTTTTTTTTTCTTTGAGCGGGTTAGACTCCCGTCGCGGATTCCAATTATCGTGCTTGCTTTTTCTTTCCTTGCATTGCATTGCATATTGCATCTTGGGAATTGTGCATACTCTGAACAGGAAGCCTGCTAAAAGCTGAAAGGTGCCTAAAATGTTCGGGAAGCAACCTGAAATTGCAAAGGAGTGGAACCTGGAAAATTGATCCATGCAGCCGTACGGCTTAATCCTCCATGGATTCTGACCGGGCGGCCTCATTGGCAATTCCACCAGGACAAAATTGAGATTAATCTGGCAGCCTTGGCAGCTTGGGGCTATTCAGTTCCAAGACTGACTGGGGCTCCCAGAAAATTTACGTGCCTTAACTGTTGCATTTTCCCCCGTCCCGAAAAATCATTCTTTTAAAACACATTTCTGAAAATCTCTGTTTTAACTCAAAAAGGAACATTTTTAGGAGGCCGCACACTACGCGCACCTTATATATCCTGTACACTTTGCACGCACGTCCCTTTAAACCCGAGGTGGTTTTTCAGTTGCAGTCACGGACAGCCTTACGATGCTCCCGGGCGCGCACGGAATCACCCCAAACTCCCCATGGCAGCCAGTGTCGACCAATGCACAGTCCGTGTCACACGTTTCAAAAAACCGTGACTTTTGGTTGGTTTTTGGTCTAGTCCGTGTCATATAGCCCAGTTGCATATCCCCGTAAAGGTCAAGCCTTAGTCCATAACGGAAGTCAAGGTCCTTCACGCAAGCGGGACTCTGCCAAAATTCCGACAAGGAAAAATTGGTAGAATCTTGACTCCGACATTGACTTTGACCTTGACCCGCACGGAATGCGTAAGAGTCGAGACTGAGTCCTTGCCAAAAATCCAAAGATCTTTCGCTCAAGCGAAGCTCTGCCAAAATTCCGACAAGGAAAGATTGGCAAGATCTTGACCCAGCATTGACTTCGATTTTGACTCACGCACGGCGTATGCAACGAAGTTCAATGTGACACTGTGTCATCCGGCTTTTACCGCCCGACCCATGCCTATTATCTTCTCGGACATTACCGAAAAGTCAAAACGTCAATCGCGCAAGCGAAACTCTGCCAAAATTTCGTTAAGGCTGAAAGACGAGACTTTCCCGGTATTGCCTTGACTATAATCCGCATCGCTCGTGCGTTAAAAGTTCCTATGACCCGCTAGACCCGTTAGGAGCGTTCTTCTCTCTCGGTCGGTGGGATCCGCGTGCCCTATAGGACCCTCGCCCGGGGCTGTCCACCCTGGGAGGTCGAAATACAGGTGGAATACGAGGGGCTTATAGACGTAGTGACGGAACCCACTGATCCAGGATCTAGAGTAGTTGCGAAAAAGAAGGGCAAACCCCCTTTTCCAACCAAATAGAAATTAATAAAAGACATTGTTTTAAGTAAACCTGAACAATTAACGGAATCATAATTGCATGGTCCTATCTCTGGAATCCCTAATCGTGACCTCCTCGGTCCGATCTTCGATTTTCTTATCTCGACCTTTCGTGGTCAAATCCCTAATCGCGACCTCCTCGGTCCGATCTCCGATTTTCCTATCTCGACCTTTCGTGGTCAAATCCCTAATCGCGACCTCCTCGGTCCGATCTCAGATTTTCCTATCTCGACCTTTCGTGGTCAAATCCCTAATCGCGACCTCCTCGGTCCAATCTCCGATTTTCCTATCTCGACCTTTCGTGGTCAAATCCCTAATCGCGACCTCTTCGGTCCGATCTCCGATTTTCCTATCTCGACCTTTCGTGGTCAAATCCCTAATCGCGACCTCCTCGGTCCGATCTTCGATTTTCCCATCTTGCCCTTTCGGGGTCAAATCTCTAATTGCGACCTCCTCGGTTCGATCCCCGATTTTCGATCTCGACCTTTCAAGGTCCAATCTTTTTCGATCAGTTAGGATTAGGAGAAAATGTGTTTTGAGCAAAACTTAAGCAAATAAGTGCATGTTACTAGAACCTTCAGCCTAAACACATACCTCCAAGCCTAAACACTTACTCCCGAGTCTAAACCTTGTCTACCCCCGAGTCTAAATATTGTCTATCCTTTTCCCGCAGCGAGAAAGAAGTGGGCGAGAATACCGGGTCAGCGGCTTTTCAGTGCGGAAACCTTAGGTTCAGACAGTTCGGCAGAGTCGTCAGTTTTGTTAGCTTAAAGAGTCAGAATGGAAGATTTGACAGAAAACGGTGAGGGTACAGGAAGTCTGATGGTTGGAAAGGAAGAGTTAGTCCTGGCTTTGGAAAATGCCCATAAGGTTCATGAAGAGCAGCTGTCATTGCTCATCAGTGCTCACCGCTGCCATGGAGTTCAAGTACCAATTGAGGCAAATGGTTCTTTGGTCATGGTCGAAGATGAGACTTCAGAAACAGCGATTTTAGTCCCTTCATCCTATAACCAATACCCTCTATCCTACAGCCAATACTCTCCTCCATCCACATATGATCCCCTACCAAGGACTACTCCTCTTCAGTCCTTTCCAACACCCCAGGCCATCAGGGCCCCATCGTCCTCAGCTCCTCAGAACGGATTGGGCTTCACCCCACCTGTCCCTCAGTTTCAGCAATACCTGCCAGTTTATGCTCCAGCTTCACATAATCAGTTTGAGCTATGTGGCTATGTTCTGAAGCCACTATACCCACCTGAACGCAATCATGAGTTGCCAAAAGAAAATCCATATGATTCAAATTTTCAGCTGTCACCTACCGGACTTAATGAATTTAGCCGTCAGTTTCACCAGTTTGCTACTGTGGTTCCCTCCGCCGATACAAGTCCTGTTGCGAGTTCCAGTAACTCGAGAGTTCCCGTTGACCCCCATGTGGCAATATTGATGGAGCAAGTGAAACAAATGCAGGAGAAGCTTGACCTCATGATGAGTATCAATACTCCCTTGACCCAAGACATCGAATCAGGCAAGGAAATGATTCCACCAAGCATAACCCAATGTCACCAGCACCAAGCAGCAACCGTACCTAGCTCAGCACCAATTCCTCACAAAGGAAAGAGTGTCGTAGCCTCCTTCAGCCAAATCCAACAAATGAACCAAATGGACAGTGGAAATCCAAGTCTTGAGAACAACAATGTCTCCCAAAAACTGCGCTCCCTTCATTTTGACAATGCGGAGATGCCTTTAAGCAAGATTCTGGAAGAGCTAATGAAAGAAAAGCTGATAAAGCCACTGGAGAATTGGAAGCCCAAGAACCCCAATGTTCGGTTGGATGAGTCTAAGCATTGTCTTTTCCATCAATACCCTGGGCACGACACTGATGATTGCAGCTATATGAGGTATTGGATCCAGAAATTGATAGAAGATGGGAAGCTCAAGAACCTCCATGGGCCAAAAACAGAAAGCTATGGTAAGAGGTCGATTCAGGAAGTGCAAGGTCAAAAACGTCAGCCTAATGATTTTGGGATGCCCACGAGCAAAGTTTTCGACGATTTGGTGAAACGAGGCCTTCTCACACCTCTCGAGAATTATAAGCTGAGAAAACCACGTAAAGTCGACAGGACCAAGTTCTGTGAATACCACAATCATTATGGTCATGTGACAGACAAGTGTTTGGATCTGAAGAAAGAAATTCAATGGTTGATCTACGAAGGAAAGTTCAAGCTCCCTGGTAGTCCAATCAGCGAAGAGTAGCTAGACTAGGGTCTACCTATCCTTAAGCAAGATTAAAAGAATATAGTCTCTCAGTCAACCTTCGTAGGTTCTAGTACTTTTCTCTTTCAATCAAGTCCTCCACGGACATTGTAATTAATCTTCAATTTTCTATAAAAGAGTCTTCTTCTTTTCTTGCTAGACTTAAGACATTATTTGCACACCTACATTACATTTAATGAAATGGTTTCATTTTATATGATCACTTGCATTGCTCAATAAATAATCTCTCGAAATAATTAACGTTCTGATTAATCAGTGTGAGAAAGTCAACTAATGTCTTCCCATACACTTTACCTACCTCACAAAAGGCCTCCATCAAGCCATACACATTCCTTAAAGCCTTCATCATGCTATAGGCCTCCCAAATCAGGTCCTCATCGTCACCTTGACCAAGTCAACGACGGCGGCCACATTAAGGAACAACAAAAGGCCACTCAGCTTCGGAAGATTGACCCCATGTCAACAATATCCTAGGAGTTTGCCTTTGCCCTCAGGTGCTTCAAAAAGTAAAAAAAAAAAAAGAAGAAGAAAAAAAATCTTAGTGCAAAAATAGTAATGCCCAGCTAGGCTGAAAATCCCAAAAAAAAAGGGTGGTCTAGGCAAAAGACAGGGTTGCACATAAAAAAGAAAAAAAATCTTAGTGCAAAAAGAGTAATACCCAGCTAGGCTAAAAACCTTGTAAAGGGACGTCTAGGCAAAAAACAGGGTTGCACATAAAAAAATGAGGCCAAGGACCCAGCGTCACCAATCAAATGTTTGACGGACAGACAAAGTCAAAGCTCGAAGAACAAGATGTTGTCGATAACAATGGGGCGGTCGAAGCAAAGGCAGAAGCATAAGCCTTTAGGCACGTGGAAATCCTTTCTCCCCCAATGAAAGATGAAAATCAGAAGCAACCGTCCAAAATGACTTGGTCAAGGAATCATCCCGAGGCCCATGCCTCATCATCCAACCTTCTCATCTAAGCCTTTCCACTAAAGGAACCACAAATCCCATTTCCCAAAACCAAACACAGTCCGGCCAAAGCCGAACTACGGCGACCTGAGCTCCTCACAATGAGGGGAACGTAGGCAACCAGAAATGGTCCGGTCATAAGCATATCCAAATTCCAGAAAATTCAGTCTCATCAATTGCCTCTCCCATAAGCATATTCAAATCCCAGAGAATTCGGTCTCATCAAATGACCTCTCCCATAAGACACAGTCAAATCCCAGAAAACCCGGTCTCATCAATGACCTCCCTATACACAAACCTTTCTTTCACACCAGCCAACCTTGATCTGCGACATCGGTTGACTTTTCTCCTCATGATTAATCAAAAATGTTTGTTCGTTGAATAACCCGAACATTAATAAAGGGTTTTAAGCAATCTTGTGATCATTGTAAATAAAACAAGTTTTCAAATGTCTTGACAAGTCTTCTTTTTCTACATCTTAGGAAAAATAGTGCTAAACACTAATTTTCTGTCAGCAGGGGCTTCCATAAACTTTTACCAACCTTTCTACGCTTATACTCTCTCAAAAGAGTCAAACCCAAAGCGAGTTCTTGTGCCTACGTCGAATAAGGCCATCAAAATAACACAAAATCGGGATCTATTCCCACCTTTCGAAAAATATGCCCCTGCATGTATAAATTTCTAAGAATCTTTTCTTTCACATCTTCTTAAGGTTGACTGATTGACTAAAGAAAAACAAAAAAAAAGAAAAAAAGATAGGTTTCCCTCTTCTGCTACAATTCGCATTAGGGCTGCCTTAAAACTCTTCAAAGTTGGGGCTTTGCCAAGCCATTTCTTTAGACTGGGGCTTCTTTAGTCAATTTTGGGGTCCGCATCGGGTTCCTCACCATGTCACAAGATGGATTCAGTCTTGGTTGGATTAAACTCAGGATCACTTTCGCAGTACCAATCAGATTGGAATTTTTGCTATGTCATCAGATTGGGGCTTCACCAAGTCACTTCTTCGAAACCTAAGACTTCGCCTACTCAGTTCGTCCAACTGGGGCTTTGCCAATGAAAGGATCTTTCCTTGCTTTAATAAGACATGGGGCTTTGCAGAAATTGTTCCTTAGACCGGGGCTCCGATAAGTTGCATCCATCCCTAAAAGAGAGGTTTGGTCACTTCGACATTTGCTTTAGTCTTTGGTTCTAAAAGCCTGTCAGCATCAGCTTCAAGTGTCAGAGTTTGAGAAGGGAACTTTAGTCAAAACTCAAGGTTTTAACCTAGTCTCAGCCCCAAGATGGAATTCTAGTCCACGTTGACAGCATCTCAGCAACAGTAGTAGTTCTGTCCGCACCCAAGGGATACGTCCCCACCTGCTCGAAACATGTCTCAAACAGTTCTCAAACACATGCATCCAAACACATTGTTTCATAAAAATCCTCTCACATTGCCTTCCCGCAAAAGAGTCAGCCCGTGGCTCATATAACATGCACAAAGAAAAATAACCTTAATTGATTACCAAATCAAAATAGGAAATACTTTTGCCCAAAATATTCTCGTTATCTCCAAATGGAATAACGCTTTCTTCCAATTTTTCCCATTACATCCAAATGGATATAACGTTGTCTCCTAAAAATCCTCCGTTATTGCCAAATGGGATAACGTTTCCTCCGGGAAACCCTCCGTTATTGCCAAATGGGATAATGTTTCCTCCGGGAAATCCTCCGTTATCG
The DNA here is from genome assembly GCA_022495995.1 of Adenophora triphylla var. japonica. Taxonomy (NCBI): domain Eukaryota; kingdom Viridiplantae; phylum Streptophyta; class Magnoliopsida; order Asterales; family Campanulaceae; genus Adenophora; species Adenophora triphylla. The sequence continues at coordinate 109,666 of JAFEMH010003709.1, forward strand.
CCAAATGGGATAACGTCTCCTCCAGGAAATCTTCCGTTATCGCCAAATGGGATAACGTTTCTTGTTAAAAATCTCAGTTATTGCCAGAACGTAATAACATTTTGACCTTTTTCGATCTCCGTTGTTCTCGAAGGAAGGAATAACATTTCGACTCTCTCTCGCGATCTCCGTTATTCCCGAATGAAGGAATAACATTTCGCTATCCTTTTTGATCTCCATTATTCCCGAAGGAAGGAATAACATTTCGCTATCTCGTGATCTCCGTTATTCCCGAATGAAGGAATAACATTTCGCTATCTCTTTCGATCTCCGTTATTCCCGAAGGAAGGAATAACATTTCGACCCCTCTCGCGATCTCCGTTATTCTCGAATAAAGGAATAACATTTCGCCATCTTTTTCGATCTCCGTTATTCCCGAAGGAAGGAATAACATTTCAACCTCTCTCGCGATCTCCGTTATTCCCGAATGAAGGAATAACATTTCGCTATCTCGCGATCTCCGTTATTCCCGAATGAAGAAATAACATTTCGCTATCTCTTTCGATCTCCGTTATTCCCGAAGAAAGGAATAACATTTCGACCCCTCTCGCGATCTCCGTTATTCCCGAATAAAGGAATAACATTTCGCCATCTTTTTCGATCTCCGTTATTCCCGAAGGAAGGAATAACATTTTGACCTCTCTCGCGATCTCCGTTATTCCAGAATGAAGGAATAACATTTCGCTCTCTTTCGATCTCCGTTATTCCAAGATGAAGGAATAACATTTCGACCTCACTCGCGATCTCCGTTATTCCAGAATGAAGGAATAACATTTCGCTCTCTTTCGATCTCCGTTATTCCAAGATGAAGGAATAACATTTCGACCTCTCTCGCGATCTCCGTTATTCCAGAATGAAGGAATAACATATCGCTCTCTCGCGATCTCCGTTATTCCCGAATGAAGGAATAACATTTCGCTCTCTTTCGATCTCCGTTATTCCAAGATGAAGGAATAACATTTCGACCTCTCTCATGATCTCCGTTATTCCAGAATGAAGGAATAACATTTCGCTCTCTCGCGATCTCCGTTATTCCCGAATGAAGGAATAACATTTCTCTCTCTTTCGATCTCCGTTATTCCAAGATGAAGGAATAACATTTCGACCTCTCTCTCGATCTCCGTTATTCCCAAATGAAGGAATAACATTTCGCTCTCTTTCGATCTCCGTTATTCCATAATGAAGGAATAACATTTCGATCTCTGTTATTCCCGAATGAAGGAATAACATTTCGCTCTCTCGCGATCTCCGTTATTCCCGAATGAAGGAATAACATTTCGCTCTCTTTCGATCTCCGTTATTCCAAGATGAAGGAATAACATTTCGACCACTCTCGCGATCTCCGTTATTCCAGAATGAAGGAATAACATTTCGCTCTCTCGCGATCTCCGTTATTCCCGAATGAAGGAATAACATTTCGCTCTCTTTCGATCTCCTTTATTCCAAGATGAAGGAATAACATTTCGACCTCTCTCGCGATCTCCATTATTCCCGAATGAAGGAATAACATTTCGCTCTCTTTCGATCTCTGTTATTCCAGAATGAAGGAATAACATTTCGATCTCTGTTATTCCCGAATGAAGGAATAACATTTCGCTCTCTTTCGATCTACGTTATTCCAAAATGAAGGAATAACATTTTGCTCTCTCGCGATCTCCGTTATTCCCGAATGAAGGAATAACATTTCGCTCTCTTTCGATCTCCGTTATTCCAAGATGAAGGAATAACATTTCAACCTCTCTCGCGATCTCCATTATTCTAGAATGAAGGAATAACATTTCGCTCTCTCGCGATCTCCGTTATTCCCGAATGAAGGAATAACATTTCGCTCTCTTTTGATCTCCGTTATTCCAAGATGAAGGAATAACATTTCGACCTCTCTCGCGATCTCCGTTATTCCAAAATGAAGGAATAACATTTCGCTCTCTCGAGGTCTCCGTTAGTCCCGAATGAAGGAAAAACATTTCGCTCTCTTTCGATCTCCGTTATTCCAAGATGAAGGAATAATATTTCAACCTCTCTCGCGATCTCCATTATTCCAGAATGAAGGAATAACATTTCGCTCTCTCGCGATCTCCGTTATTCCCGAATGAAGGAATAACATTTCGCTCTCTTTCGATCTCCGTTATTCCAAGATGAAGGAATAACATTTCTCTCTCTCGCGATCTCCGTTATTCCAGAATGAAGGAATAACATTTCGTTCTCTTTCGATCTCCGTTATTCCCGGATGAAGGAATAACATTTCGACTCAATAAAAGTTCGAACTACGGCCTGGCTTGATTCCTCCGGGATACGTAGTTAGCCTACTTTAGGTTCAGCCAATTCGTCACATATGACACCCCCTTTCTCCAGTGGATCTTTTTCGAACTACGTTCTGGCTTGATTCCTCCGGGATACGTAGGTAGCCTTCCAAAGGTCCAGCCACTCGACCACCCTGGTCACCCAATCCGTCTCGGCATTCGCCAGATCGGATCCTTTTCTATCGACAACCCCACTCACCCTGCAAGTGACGTTGCCGAGGGGCTTCTGTAAGTACCCAAATCTGGCTCATGCCTTCCGGTTAAGTTTCCCGGCAATTCCCCAGACTTTCCTAAAGTTCAGGGGCAATTCGGAAACTTTTCCGAACCTTCCGAGGGGTGAAGGACTTGCTAGGAATTAAAATTCCACGCAAACCTTCGGTGAAAAGCCCTTCTAGAAGGCCACCTTGCATGTTTCTAGAAAAATCTGGGTCGACAGCAAATGTAGCCACGCGGCCTCTTTTGCCGCAAATGAAGCCACACAGCCTCTTTCGCCTTTTTCCAGCTTCCTATAAATAGAGGCCTCCTCTACCCATTTTCATAAGCAATTTGGAGCACAAAAACTCTCCCAAAACATCCCTACGAAAATCCAGGAAGCTGAGAGTGCCAAGAGCCACCTCCCTCCTCCTTGAAGCCTCCAAAAGTTGGTCCCTTCACTAGGCGAATTCCAAAGAGAAAGAGGTCACCACCATTGGTAACCTCTCACCCCCTTATCTTGCATTATACTTGTTTATGTGATATACTTGTTCCTTGCATTTACATATTGCTATACTCCCTCCGTCCCGGAACAATCTTCACACTTTCCCTTTTGGGCGTCCCAAAACTTAATTCACACATTTAAAACTTACCTAAAGTGGAAAGGAATCTTTACTATTCCTTTCACTCATTCTCTCTCCTACATTATTTTAATACTCACAACATCATTATAATTTACTATTCTCTCCACTCATTCTCTCTCCTATTTTATTTTCACACTCACAACACTTTCAATATAATACTCTCTTCTTAAAACCAGTGCAAACAGTGTTTGTGAATTATGTTCCGGGACGGAGGGAGTATATTGCTTGGTATTTGGTATATTGTTGTTAAAGATCATATCTTTGAACATGTAAATCATATCCCCTTCCCCTTTGCATCATTTGCATTAACATAAGCATCTTTTGCTCATAAAAATGTAGTCTTTGCATTAAAGGTGCATCCTTTGCACCTAAAAAGCTTTTCTTTACATAAAAATGATATCTTTATGCATCCTTTGCAATTAAAATCATGCTTTTACATTAAAGGTGCATCCTTTGCACCTAAAACCCATTCTCATGCATAAAGGTGCATCCTTTGCACTAAAAATCATCTCTTTACAATCAAAGTAGCATCCTTTGCTTTCAAAATGTAGTCTTTATGCATCCTTTGCATATAAAATACTATTTTTCCACATAAAAATGCATCCTTTGCATTAAAAATCCTTTCTTTACATAAAAAGCATCCTTTGCAAAACAAATAGCATCCTTTGCACCCAAAAATGTCATTTTTTCACTAAAAATGTCATTTTTAACATGCATTCCCCTAGTCCCCAATTGGTATTTGATGCAACCTTCGGAACGGACCGGTGTAAAGATCCTATCTTTACATCGTTTCTTCCATTAAAGGTGCCACAATCTCTTTAGAAAGGGATAGACCTTGAATCCTATATCTCCGATTATCACTTGAGACGAGCATGATAGCTGTAATATAAGCTCAATCGTCTCAAGGTGTAGGATTGATGGGCTAAGGTCACTCCTTTCTAAAGAACCCCATTTTGGACTATAAAAGAGAGTCCTTCTCTCGATCACGCAAAGACCCAAGGTCAAAATGCGATGATCACAAGTCCAAGATGAGGACGGGATCAAAGTCCCGAACACATAAAAATCCAAGGAATCCCGAGCGATAACCAACTAAATGGTTTGTACGTCCGGAAGACAACTTGGAACATTCCCCCCTCTCTTTTCAACACATGCACACAAGAAAGCACGCAAGCAAGCACGAAAAATGGAATCTAGGGAGACTTGCTACGGCAAGGCACCTTGGGTGAACGACGATCCATTCTTCCCAAGGGGTAACTTAACCTCCGAACCCTAAAAATCCTTTTTTTCAAAGTTTTGAGGAAATCAAAATGGCGTGGCGACTCCGTTTTTCAAATTAAACCGGATGTTTTCAAACTCGCGTGAATCCAAACTAAAAAACAAAAAATAGAATTCGGGCACACATTCACAGGGCTTCATCTTGAGAACCAGATCACCAACCTTGATGTCCCTGGGCTTCACTCTTTTGTCAAAAGCACGGGCCATTCTCTTCTGATATGCCTGGTTATGCTCCATGGCCTTTAATCTGCGTTCGTCTAACAGTGCCAATTCGTTGTACCGACTTTGAAGCCATTCAATCTCATTTACCTCATTCTCGAGCAATACCCTGAGGGATAGAATTTCTAGCTCAATGGGCATGACAACATCCATTCCGTAGGTCAAGGCGTATAGGGTTGCACCGGTGGCAGTCCAAATTGAAGTGCGATAGCCCCACAATGCTAAATGTAGCTTCTTCGGCCAGTCTCTTCCTCGCTCGGCCATCTTCTTTATGATTCTCTCCAAGTTCTTATTAGTAGCCTCAATAACACCATTTGTTTGCGGTCTGTATGGTGAAGACTTATGGCGCTTGACCCTATATTCAGTGAGCAATCGATCAGTCTCTCCTTCGAAATGGGTTCCATTGTCAGAAATGATTTTGTTTGGGACTCCATAGCGGCAAAAGATTTGTTCTTTTATGAATCGAGCTACCTTCTTAGTTGTGAGCACTTTGTAAGACGCGGCTTCCACCCACTTTGTGAAGTAATCTACCGCGACCAAAACAAATGAGTGTCCATTGCTCCTGGATGGAGTTATCTTCCCGATGACGTCGATCCCCCACGTTGCAAAAGGCCAAGGAGTTGTCATACAGTATAGATCATGAGGAGGGATGTGGTTTAGATTAGAGAACCGCTGACATTTGTCACAAGTCCGCACAAACTGGATACAATCAGCCTCCATAGTAATCCAGAAGTAGCCCAGTCTGATAATGCTATGCATAAGGGATCGAGCGTTCATATGAGGTCCGCAGGCGCCATTGTGAACATCTTCCATTACTCTTTGAGCTTTTTCTTTGCTGATACATAGCAGGAGATGGCAACCTTCCCTTTTCTTCCATAATTCATTGCCAAGTATGACATACTGAGCCGATAACCTTTTCAAAGCTTGCAGACTCTTGGCATGAATACCTTTTAGGTCTCCATTTTTATCAACGGGGAAGGATGCTTCACTATGCTTGAGGTATTAGAAGATCTGGTTGTACCACGACTCATTGATGGTTTCGATCTCAATTTCACAACATTATGCAGGATTTTCTCGCCTGCTGACCCTGAACGGTTTGATTGACTTTCCTTCTGGGATTTCCACCAAAGAGGCCAGAGTAGCTAGGGCATCGGCAAATCTGTTCTTATCTCGCGGCAGGAACTGGAATGACACTTCCTTAAACTGACCGACGAGCTCTGCAATGTAAGCATGATACCTCTGGAGACACGGATCTGAAGTTTTCCATCTGTTGGCGGCTTGATTTATTATCAGTTGGGAATCACCAAACACTTCCAACTCATCCACATGTCGCTCTAGGGCAGCCTCAAGACCAGCTATGCAAGCTTCATACTCGGCTGCATTGTTGGTATCGAGAAGTTTAGCTTGATAGCTATGGGGGTATGCATGTCATTCGGGTCTACCAGTACCATCCCGATGCCGTTACCTCTTTTGTTTGCTGCGCCATCAAAGAATAACTGCCACCGGTTGCCATTTTCTATCACAAAAATCCCCTCATCTGGAAACTGGAGATCTGGTCCTCGGGCTTCTGTACTGGGGGAATCAGCCAATTGATCTGCCAAAGCCTGTCCCTTGATTGATTTTCGGATCACATATTTAATATCAAATTCAACTAGAAAGAAGGTCCACTTGGCCAACCTGGTTGAAATGTAGCCTCTGTCACCCTGAAACAGGTATCTGATCGGGTCCATTTTGGAGACCAGATGTACTGTGTGGGATAGCATGTAGTGCTCTAGCTTTCCGACTACCCAAACCAGAGCTGCGCATGTCTTCTCGAGGGCAGAGTAATTCAACTCGCTACCTTGGAATTTGCGACTGACAAAATATATGGCATTCTCGACCTTGGAGTCCTTCTCTTACGCTAGCATGGCCCCGATAGCTGTGTCTGTGACCGTCAGGTATAGAAGTAGAGGCTTGCTCCCGTGAGGTGGGCAAAGAATGGGAGGATTAACAAGGTAAGCTTTGATTCTCTCGAAAGCTAGCTGGCATTCCTCGTTCCAAATCACCTCCTAATTCTTCTTCAGTAGCTTAAAGATTGGCTCACATATAGAAGTCAGCTGGTTGATGAATCGGTTGATGTATTGTAGACGGCCCATGAAACCCTTTACTTCGGAGACAGTTCTGGGCGGCTTCATCTCAACAATTGCCTTGACTTTTCTGGGATCTACTTCGATTCCTCTCTCTATGACCATATAGCCCAAAAGTTTACCCCGGATAACCCCAAAAGTGCACTTGGCTGGATTTAGCCTCATGGAATGCTCCCGAAGTCTGTTGAAGAATTTCCTTAAATCAGTGAAGTGCTGTCCATCTGACCCTTTCGAGTGAATAATCATATCGTCCACATACACTTCATTCTCCTTGTGGATCATGTCGTGAAACAGGGTGGTGACGGCCCTCTGGCAGGTAGCCCCGGCATTCTTCAACCCAAACGGCATCACAGTGTAACAATAAGTGTCCCAAGGAGTGGTGAATGTTGTCTTGTCTTGATCTTCCTCGGCCATTTTAATCTGGTTATAACCCGCAAAGCCATCGACGAAGGACTTGACCTCGTAGTTCGCTGTTGCATCTACCAGCATGTCAATGTTCGGCAAGGGGAAGTCATCTTTGGGACTAGCCTTGTTGAGATCCCGGAAGTCTACGCAAACCCGAACTTTTCCATTCACTTTTGTGACCGTTACAATATTTGCCAGCCAAGTCGGGTATTCGATCACTTTGATAAAGCCCACCCATAGGAGTTTCTCAATCTCTTCTTTGACTTGTAAGGACCACTCGAGCTTGATCCGCCTCAGTTTCTGCTTAATCGGCTTAATCTCTGGGTCCAGAGGTATCCGATGCTCTACGATAGATGTATCCAACCCGGGCATGTCTTTGTAGGACCAGGCAAAGACGTCTACAAATTCTTTAAGCAACTCGATCAGGGCAACCCGTTTATCTTCAGAGAAGAAGCTACCAATTTATGTTTCTTTGGGTTCCTCAGTTGTTCCCAGGTTCATCGTTGTCAATACCTCATCGGCAGCTTGGGCCCGGCTTTCCTTTTGTTCGCAAACCTGCTTTGAATTATTTTCTAAAATTTGCTCATCTATTAAGTCTACATTATCTTCAATTGAATCTGGCTTAATTATTTTTAAATCTTGATGGTTAATTTTCGTTAAGCGTTGAATTGTTAGATTGGCAATCACGGGATACTCAGAAAGATCGACCAATTTCTTCAAAGCGAAGGGAAAAATAGTGTCTACAACGCGACGACGGTCTTACATCGTGAGGACGTCAGACCAATCGGAGGACTCAAACTCAATTACAAAGGACTCTGGGGAATGACTCAGGACATAAGGGACAAACTTAGACTCAGAGGGACAAGGACGCGGCTTGAGCCCAATCTTTTTTATCATAGTCTCCCTGTCAGCGATCGGTCCTTGGAATGAAATCCAGTTCTGCAACGGCCTCTCTGCGACGGTCTCCAAACTGTTCAGATTCACAACAGACTCCTTCTCGAATTCCAACATGGCCACCACCTCGTTATCAGAGGAAAAGTCAATCAAATCTCTGGGATCTTCGGCAACAACCAACCCTTCTGTAGGTACCTCTGACAAATGCACATCATCTTCAGGTTCTGACAGCCCCTGATCCTTGAACAGACCTGCCAAATCACCATCAATGTCCACGAGGTCAGCACCGCGGATCTTGTATATTGTGGGTTCGTCCAGAGCAAGCTTCTCGAATTGGTTCGCATAGTCAGGCCCCCAGAAATGATAGTTGTTCTTGTATGTGGCGGTGACACCTGGCCTTCTAGGCATACTAACGAGCATCTCCTTCACCGGGTTTTGACTGCTAGCAAACCTCCGAATTGTTCTCATCCTTTCTTCCATTTGGCTCAGCTTCAGCTCTGGGCAAATGAACATTTCCCCATCCTCTTTGACAAAGTGCTTGTTCAAGGACCAACTGTACGGGCGCATCTCAGGCCTCTTGTATCTCTTACCAGCAGCTGAGGTCATCCTTTCTTTAAATGCTTCGGTTTTCTCATACGCTTTGTCTTCTCCCATCACGACATATCCCAGACCTCACCTGTTTCTCTTGGGTTCTGGCATCTCAAGCTTACATGGTCCCTGTTGTCGTTTTCCTAGCCCCAGACCAGGGATGTAGCTCATGCCTCTCATCATTTCAGCACAGGGGGAATCTTATCCGAGGAGGTTGTCAAATCTATAGTGCAGACCTGCCCTTTAGGCTTTTCTATCGTAAAACCACTGAGCATCAGGTTCTCCTGGTCAAGTTTGATTTCCATCACTGGCATGGTATTGGTACTGGTCTCCCCAATAGTGACGCTATCCCCATAAATGGTCGTCAGAACTCCATCTTGCACAAATTTCAAACACTGGTGGAGGGTGGATGCTACTGCTCCAATTTCATGAATCCACGGTCTACCCAATAGCGCTGAGAATGTGATAGGAATGTCGATAACTTGGAACTCTACCATCATCTCCTTACTCCCAAATATCCCCAACACTGCCCTGGATGTTGAATCGTAGGCCTTTATGGTCTGGTTAGATGGTTTAAGGCTCTGCGCGTCAATGTCTAGCATACTCATCATCTTGGCAGGAAGTACATTCATGGCCGACCCATTGTCCACCAACACATGGGGGATTCGACGACCCTCCAGTGGCACAGTGATGTGTAGAGACTCATTATGTTTTGAACCGTAAGCAGGCAGATCAAGGTCTGTAAAAGTAATGATGTTTCCATACTGGGCCGTCTCAATCAGCTGACAGGCTTCGTCGAGAGTGGCGTTGGCAGACACCTTGGTTTTGGATAGAGCCTCTTCCAATTTTAGCTTGTGGGGGTAGGAGAATGTGAGCAGAGACCATAAAGAGATATCAGCTTGGGTTCTCTTCAACTGTGTCAAAATCGAATCTTCGCGGCTTTCCTCACTTCCTACTGATTTGTAAGGATCTTGAAAGGCCTGGGGATTCGAAACTGCAACTCCCTTGCCTTTCCCTGATGGATCAGCACTATCCATTCCCAACATTCTTCCAGATCGAGTCAACAAATTAACCTCTTGATCATTCTCAACCATAAAGTTCTTACTGGCCTCTTTGAGTTCTGCTAGCGTAATCGGAACAGGACGAGTGATGTATGGCCACGCCGCCTGTCTTATCTCATTTACGGACGATGGCGCCTCCACATTAGCCGCTATCCTGAGTTCCTCCAAAGAGATTGGGGAATTTCTAGGAACCATAGAGGAGATAGCGTTGACAACCAGACGCTCTTCATAATCATCATAATCAGCAACATTATTCAAATCATACAAATCATCAAGATACAAAACGTAGCAAAAGTTATCTTTCATTTCATCGGAACAAGGAATTACATCAGTCACGATCTCATTACAATCAACACTATCATTTCCATCTATAGACTCTCCAAACTCTATTACATTGACTAAATAGTCTTGACCAAAATCAATGAGATTCACGTTGTTGCTAGGCAGAGGGTTGCTGACGACGTTAGGACGAGGGGACTTTTCAATCTTCTTTTCATCTACAAGCCCTTGGATAATCCTCTTGAGGGTGAAGCAATTATTGGTGGTGTGCCCCGGGAACTGATGGAACCGACAATATTTGCTTGTGTCAAGATTGGGATTGGGACTAGCAGGACTGTAATTCTCCAGCGGCCTTATCATACCGGTTCTGAGCAATCCATTGTAAACCTCCTCCGTAGTCATACCCAAGTCATCAAACTTTCATTGTTGCTTTGGCTGGAATCTCCTACCTTTAGGCCCATTATTACCTCCTCCTTGCAGATTATTGACAATGTTGTCTTTAACTACTTCTTTTCCTTTCGGTGCCATGGTAGAGACTGGATTTGTTGTCCGGTACCTGAATCCTCCACTTCCGCTATTTCCACTAGCGTTCACACCCGGAGTTTGATTAAAAAGCCTGTTCTCACTGCGAGCGCCCATTCCGACCATTTCCCTGAGATCTGGGTACCAACCTTTTCCGATAGCCTCCCTTAACACCGGCTTCACGCACGACAAGAAAATATCTTTCTGATCCTGAAGGGGAATTGGCTCTGACAGTTCGTTAAGCTTGGCATTCCACCGCTTATAAAATTCTGTGATCGACTCGTCATTCTTTTGAATGGTCCCCACTAAGTCATCTCGGGTGGTACGCCACTCTAGATTGCCTTTATACTTCTCCAAGAAGGTCTCTGTGATCTAGCTCCAGGTGGAGCGGCATTCTTGTTTCAAGGCCAAAAACCATGTGAGCGCTGGTCCTTTCAAAGTCAGATGAAAATGGGACGCCATAAACTCGAGCGTGCAGCCCATCACCCCCATCGTCATAACATATGTATCCACATGAGTTTTTGGACAGGCCGTGCCATCAAAGTCCATCTTCGGCATCTTGAATTTATGAGGCAAGGGAGTTACTTGAGCTGGGTCCACCACCTTGAGACCACTAGAACCTACAGTCAGTCTGTCGATTTGTTGTTGCATCTGCTTCAATAAGGCTGTTACTTCCGGAGTTAAACCTGGAATCTGGGGAATAGCAGGAGCCACTGTTGAAGACGGCACTGGGAACTCCAAAGTAGATCTAATGGGCAAAGCAGCCGATGGGAGACCGAAGGTACTGGGGATACTGATATTACTATCCAACAAACTGACCGAGCTGGGAATCCTGTTCCCGTACATGTCATAGCCATTAAACTGCACACTGGGATTCTGGGGACTGAACTGCACTGACTGACCTCCAAACTGACCAAATGTAGAAAATCCGGTACTGATGCAAGGAGCTGAATACGGGGTGGAACCATACAGATGTTGGGTAAGAGGAGAACACACTGCGGGCTGAGGGAAGTTGCCTTGGAGCTGAGACTGCGGATACCTCGGAATACTGTCTTGACAAATCTGATTCCCTGAAAGACGATACTGACCATTCTGTTGCAGATTAGACTGACCACACTGATAACTGTCGGGGTACAAACTGAACTGGGGTTGGGAGTAGCTTGCTTGGAACTGAGATCCGTACTGAACCTGCGGTATCGGGGCATTGGGAGCTGGAGAGGAAGTGAGATCGAAGAAGTTCGATGGTTGGCCACCACTCTTGCTAAGACCTTGCTGAACAACTGGATTATGCACTTGAGAGGATGGGGGAGGATACCTTCCTTGGGCATTCCCAATCATTCCCGGGGACGGCATTTGATCTGGGCGCGGGGCATAGCTCATGGGAGGAGGCATAGCATTGTAACTGGGTGGAGCAGGCTGGGCAGGAGAAGCAGATCCGATCCCGTTGTTGCCTTCTTCAGTAATTTCCTCGTAAGAACCGTCTTCCCGACAGAGTACTGCAATTCCCCGGGCCCTCATGGCCTCAACAAAGCGGTTATGAGCTTCTTCCTCTCGGGCCTTAGCACTCTGAGCCAACAATCGAGCCTCACGTTCCCTGGCCAAAGCGGCTTCCAAAGTTATCCTCAATTCTTCTGCAGACATATCGTTCAAACCCGGTTGACCAATCGGACCCGAACCTCCAGCAGACTGAGCAGCGAACACATCACCATTCCCGGCCATATCTGATTCTGCACTGACTAAAGCTTCGGAAACTGCTTGAACTTCTTTGACAACCCGGACCAAACGAGCTCCCGAAACAGATGATCGGATCCAACTCGCCGTAGATGCAGGGGTAGATACGGGTTTATAAGGTAGGGGAGGAAGAAGACTTTTGAGGAAATACGGGAGTGGGAAAGGAAAAGAGGGACAAACTCGTGCAAACAATTTATTTATCTTCAAGTATAAATCGGTGTTTTAAATCCTAAGAACGGTTGGGAAAGGAGAAGCCTTTATTTACGCAAACTACACCTTGGGGAAGCCTAGGGACGCATCGTTCAAATTACACTAAATGCTTTGTATTTGAAATTAATAACAGGTAATGATACCTAACTAAGACCTAACACGACGTGGGACAGACGAGTGATCCAAATTTCTGGGGAAATTTGGGCAGCATAACGGGTATTCTCGGAGAAATTTCAAGAAAAATCCGGAATGACCTCTCGTCGGTGCATGGTGACAATGCGGCATGATCTCTCGTTAAGGACATGCCACGGGATGACATGTCCCTACTTGAAACCATGTTGCATTGGCAACATGCCCACAAGGTGCAAGGTTTTGGGGAAGGTATAAGGACCTATTGCAAATTTCAAAAGACAATTCATTTTGGTGTGATTAAAACGTTGTATCAAAAAACCAACCGAGGGTAAGGTTTAAGTGTAGCGCCACCTATAACGCGCCAGGGGAATGGGTTTGACATTAGGCGCTCAAGCGTAGGCAAAATTCATGGCCGTCCGCAATGTCGTCAATCGCACCCGAGGGTTCTAGATCTATGTGGTGTAGTGTGTGGATGGCTATATTCTTTTATTTACGAAAAAAAAAAAACAAAATTTATTTATTTTATTTATTTATTTTAAAAGAAAAAGAGAAAACACACACACTCTCACAGGGAACAAAAGGAACAACAATCAACTGAGCAAACTTTTTGATTTAAGGGACTGCCCTCAAACCAGAACCTGAAACATGTCCAGTGACCATTCCTGTCGCGTGACACAGAACAGCAGGGAACAAAGCTGTCGCACGACCAGGACAGTCACTGAACCAGAATCTCTGCAAAACTGGAATCAGCCCCTGCCTCTCCTCGGCAAGGAACGAAGCGACCAACAAAGCATAACAACATAGCCACAAAAAGCAAACAAAAGGCATACAAGTCGTAAAATCTCATAAAATGCATGTACCGCACAAGATCATCATGCATGCACATAAGATGAATACATTGGATGTCTAAGTGAACGAAAGCATGACCCTCTTAGTTTTGAAAAACAGGTTTTCAAAAAAGTTTCCCCAGCGGAGTCGCCACTGAATGTGCGCTCGCCCGAAAAAATGATAAATGGAAAAAGGAGTCGCCACGCCATGCTTTTAGAGGTGTACTTTGAAAAACTTTTTGAAAGAGAATGGGTCCGGGGGTCAGGTTACGTGTTGGGAAGAACCAAGAGTTCACCCAACATGTCTCGTCCGTAGACGAGTCTTTCTACTTTAGACATCCAAATAATTCAAAAAAATGCGTAAACGATGATAATGGGCAAGTGCGATAAACATGAATTTTATTGAACAAATGAGATTGTTACAACTTATAGACCAATTGATTAGGGAGGCCACATCCCATTACAGCAAGGAGAACAGATTACAACTGAAACCAAGTCTTCTGCAAAGGACCACTTATGTCGCGTGATACAGGACTCCTCATGTCCAAATGTGTCGCATGACACCAATGGTCACCTTGCAGAGACTTACAACACTCAGATTACAGAAATCTCTAATGAACACAAAAGCACAATTACAAACTAGATCTGAACTTAAGACAACCTAATCACATCAACTGAATGCTAAACTAACGAGCTAAATCAACTTACAACTGAAGGATGATCCCTGCAGATGGGCACGATTTGTCGCGTGACACAGGACTCCTCATGTCCAAATGTGTCGCGTGACACATGTTTACCATCTGCAGGAACCTTACAAACTGAGAAACAGATCCAACAAATACCAAATTAAATCAATCAATTATACCAGAATCAATAAGAATAACATGAATCAGATACAGATCAATCAAAGGAGTGTGGATATGGGAGATCCACACTCCCTTGACATCCAAATTGCAACTACAAATAGATCACATCATGAACATGCAATTGGATTCAAGTAAACACGATTTAAACAGAGAGATTGCAGTTGCCACTTGATAATCTGAGGCAGATGGAGCCTGATTATCAAGTGGAAGGGAAGGAATCACAATAAAACAAATAGAAGAGAGAGAGAGAGAGAGAGAGAGAGAGAGAGAGAGAGAGAGAGAGAGAAGGAAATGTCACCCTTGTAGTCCTCAAATTCCACACCAAGTTAGGTGCAAAAGCCTTCGATTCAACTTCTGAAGTGGAGATCTAGACACAAACTGAGAGCTGAAGTGAGGTCTTCAAGGTGTTTGGGGAAGTAAGAGGGAAATTGGGTAGGAAGTGTGTGAAGGATGAGGGAATTAGAGGTGAATTGGGTAGTTTTTGGTGAGGGAGGAGGAGAGAGAGAGGTTCTGGGGTAATTTGTGCAGAGTGACGTTAGGGAGTCAAAATTGGGATCCAAAACTGAGAGGGGTAGGGTCTTATTTATAGATGTTGATCATGGTCACCTTATGTCGCACGGCACTCTGTAACCACTTTCCAAGACTTCGAGTTGTCGCGTGACAGGAGATGCCACCAACCGTTTTTGGCGCCAAATATGATTCTGGAACATTCTTGGATAATACCTGAAAAGTCCAAAACAGATTTATTCCTCTTAGGTCCCTTGGTATGAGCAATGTACAAAAAAGTACTTCCTTCGCGAGAAACTTATGAGATGTTTTCGGAAGTCTCGGAATAGACCGAGAATTTACCAAAATGCCCCTAAATGCAATTTTATCATATTAAAATGTATCCGGAAAGGTCGTGAATTGGATTGGCGTACTTACACCAGTGCAAAGTCAAAACACCCCAGGGAGTTGGACATACCCCGGCTAAATCTATCCATGGCAAAACAGAGCTCGGCCAATCCCGCCTCGGCCCAAGCAATCTCACCAACCCTCTCCAAGTCCACCAAACTCTCCAGCAGAGGGAAAAGAGTGGAAGAGGCGTGATTCGAGAACAAAGTCTCGAAGAGGGCAAACCACAGAAAAGAGCGCGCCAGCTGCTCCGCCGTCACTACCCCAGTGCCCCGGAGATAAGCCCCGATGTTGGCCGTGATCTGCGCCTACACATATGGTACACCATACCCAAACCCTTACGGGGATAGGGTGAAAACCCAAGCAGCTCAGCCAACACCCCATTGGACATCCTGTCCCGCCACTTCACCGACTCCCCCTTAAAGGAAAGCCCGGTGATCGCCGCAAAATTGGTAGGAGTCACCGTCACCTCTCCCCAGCTAAAGTGGAAGGTATGCGTGGTGTCCCACCAGTACTCAGACAGAGCCATGAAGACGCCCTTGTTCTTCTGCGTCTCCGCTATCCCGGCAAGGTTCTCCACGAACACGTTCAGCCCAGTAGCGATCACTAGCCTCCGAGGACTAGGCCTCCCATCTCGGGAATATTGTGTAGGCTCCGCCACAACTCGACCACAGCCTCAAGGGACCCCCGTGACTTCATCTTCTTCGCCTTCCCAAATGAAGGCACCCCATCCTGCAGGTAAACACAGCAAAGGTATGTCAATAACAGTACTTAAGCAAGTATACAAAAAATATATATATATACAAATCACAAAAGTTCGTCCCAACACGGCAAAGCACAAAAGTCCGTCCCAACAGGACAAAGCATAAAAGTCCGTCCCAACACGGCAAACTCACAAAGCACAAAAGTCCGTCCCAACACGGCAAAGCATAAAAGTCCGTCCCAACAAGGCAAACTCACAAAAGTCCGTCCCGACACGGCAATCTAACACTATTTTCTCAAAAGAGGGTTCGTCCCTACACGACACATTTTCAAAGTCCGTCACAAAAACACGGCACACATTTTACAACACAAAGTCCGTCACAAAAATACAGCACACATTTTACAACACAAAGTTCGTCACAAAAACACGGCACACATTTTACAACACAAAGTCCGTCACAAAAACACGGCACACATTTCACAAAATCACAATGTCCGTATCTACACGACAATTATTCAAAATTCCGTCACAAAACACGGCACACGTCACATTTTCAAACAAAGACCGTCTCTACACGACAATTTTTCAAAAAAGTCCGTCACAAAACACGGCACACGTCACATTTTCAACAAGGACTGTCTCTACACGGCAATTTTTCAAAAGTCTGTCACGAAAACACGGCACACATTACACAATTTTCTCAAAAGAGGGTTCGTCCCTACGCGACACATTTTCAAAAGTCCATCACAAAAACACGGCACACATGACACGTTTTCAAACAAAAGTCCTTCATGAAAACACGACATCAATTGCACATAAATTTTTACAACACAAAGTTCGTCCCTACATAGCAATTTTTTTACAATGTATATACGGAAATAGCATAAGGTACAAGTCACCGAAGCATGCATTTCAGGGAGAGGCACTTTATTTTCACAAATAAGAGCTAAACTCCACATTTTTGCACAAAAAACACATACCCACAATTCTTACATGCTCAATTTCAACCATTCATCGTAAATTTCACAAAATGAGCATAGCAACAACAAAAGCCCCAAATATGCAAAAACTAAAACCTAATTCTAGCATACAACATTTCAAGTAAGAATCAAAGCAAAAAAATTGACTTCTTACCTCCCTTACGGTCCTCCCCCGCAAGTTGTGCACCTCCGAATCCGGATACAACACATCTGAATTCCTTGTTGAAGGCACGAAGGAAGAATAATTCCTTTGGAGATCCAATCTCCTCTCCATGGCCTCTTGGCCCCTTTGACAACGACCTCGTCTGATTCTTTCCGCCATGATAGCAATTTAATCAACTCGGAAGAATTCCCTAGGAAATTTTTGAACAAAATTCAAAATTTTTCTCTCTTTATCTCTCTCTCGTTCGAACAGAAGAATAAAATGGAGTTGGTGTTCGTTGCTGAAGCCTGGTTTTGATTTGGGGGAAATCGAATTCACATACCAATCTGCACGGACCACTTTGCAAGGCAAGTGGATCCGTGCGGACCACTTTGTATTTCAGGCAATATTACCCTTATAATCTTTGCCCTTGGTCGTCCAAAGGCCATTTCCAGTAGATTTAATGCAGTTCGGTCCTTAACCCAATAAAACTAACCCCGACCGTCATCGTAAGCCCGTACCTCGCCCACTGAACGGCAAAACAAACACCGACCGTCATCGTAAGCCCGAACATCGTCCACTAAACGGCAAAACAAACACCGGCCATCAAAGTAAGCCCGAACCCCTTCCCCAGCGAACAAAAGTCAAACAACAATCAAAGTAAGACTTTACGAAAGTACATATCCCCAGCAAACAAAAGTCGGCCATCAAAGTAAGCCCGAACTTTTCCCCAGCGGACAAAGCATAAGACAATCACACCTCCCAAAATCAAGCACAAGGCAATCACGCCTCCCAAAATCAAGCACAAAGCAAGCACGCCTCACAAAAGGCCCCACCAGGTTCATGCTCATGAACCAAAGAGCAAACACTTTCATCCCCGGCAAAGGACAAAACACGTCCTCATGCACGACATCACTTCAGTCAGAGGACATAACACGTCCTCATGCACGACATCACTTCAGTCAGAGGACATAACACATCCCCATGCATGACATCACTTCTGTCAGAGGACATAACACATCCTCATGCACAACACAACTTCAGTCAGAGGACATAACACGTCCTCATTCACGACACAACCTCAGTTAGACGACATAACACGTCCTCATCATTATCCATTGCCCGGAAGGCTTTAAACTACCCGGTCCGGAAGACCACATAAATTTCCCAAATCATTATCCGTAGCCCGGAAGGCTTTAAATTACCTAGTCCGGAAGACCGCATAAATGTCCCAAAACATTATCATTAGGACACCGACACGTCCGCTCACCACACCTTAGGACACCGACACGTCCGCATCCCCTCAGGACACCGACACGTCCAAGCACAAAGTCTTAGTCAGAGGACATCACACGTCCTCATACACGACAACACACTCATACCATTTCTGAACTACGATCAGGCTTGATTCCCATGCGGGATACGTAGGAATCCTGTCACAGGATCCAGAAATCTGACCTAAACGGTCACCCCAGGACACTGACACGTCCGCATCCCCACAGGACACCGACACATCCACGCACAGAGTCTCAGTCAGAGGACATCACACGTCCTCATACACGACAATGCAATCACCATTTCTGAACTACGATCAAGCTTGATTCCCATACGGGATACGTAGGAATCCTGTCAAAGGGTCCAGCCATCCAACCTAAACGGTCACTCCAGGACACCGACACATCCGCATCCCCACAGGACACCGACACGTCCACGCACAGATTCTCAGTCAGAGAACATCACACGTCCTCATACATGACAATGCACTCACCATTTCTGAACTACGATCAGGCTTGATTCCATGCGGGATACGTAGGAATCTTGTCAAAGGGTCCAGCCATCCGACCTAAACGGTCACCCCAGGACACCGACACGTCCACATCACCTCAGGACACCACCATCCGTATACACGATAACCTCACAATTTCTGAACTACGATCAGGCTTGATTCCCAAACGGGATACGTAGGAATCCTATCAAAGGGTCCAGCCAACCGACCTAAATGGTCACCCGCAGGACACTGACACATCTATGCACAGAGTCTTAGTCAGAGGACATAACACGTCCTCATACACGACAACACACTCTCCCCATACACGAACTACGATCAGGCTTGATTCCCATACGAGATACGTAGGAATCTTGAGGGTCCAGCCAGCCGACCCAAGCAGTCACCTTAGAACACCACCACATCCTCACAGCCGACCCAAGCGGTCACCTTAGGACACCACCACGTCCTCACAGCCGACCCGAGCGGTCACCTTAGGACACCACCACGTCCTCATAGCCAACCCAAGCGGTCACCTTAGGACACCACCACGTCCTTACAGCTGACCCAAGCAGTTATCTCAGGACACTACCACGTCCTCACGAACTGACCTATATGGTCACCTTCTCTCCCAGCAAGCGATCCTGATTAGGGACCCTTATCTTATCAACGACCCAACTTCCATCATAAGTAATGTCGTCGAGGGGCTTCTGTAAGTACCCCAATCTGGATCTCTCCCTTTCAAGATCACGGGAAACACTGCAGACTCACACAAACATGATCTCAAACACCCGTAGCCTTCAAAAACCCAAAAAACCACCAACCAAACTAAGGTGGGGCCTTTCTGGGATAAGAAAAGGCAAAATGACTTTTTAGAAATTTTGCAAAATATTTGGACTGTAGACTGGGCCGTGCGAACCACTTCGCATTCAGACATCATAATTACAAAATCCCCTTAAAGTCCACAATATTCCCTTAAATCCAGGAAAACCAAAAAAATGGTAATGGCAGCTTGTGTCCCACGACAAACCTTGCCATTTTCAGACCCCTATAAATAAAGGGCTCCCCCTCTCATTTTTCACACCTCTCCCTTCTCTCCTCTCTCCCCCCAGCCTTTAGACTCCCTTCTAAGTCCCTTCGGGGCAATCCCGGTCCCTTTCGGTTCCCTCCGGGGCATTCCGAGCCCTCTCGCGCTGCTCTGAAGCCCTGCCGAGCGCTCTCGAGATGCTCCCGAGCTGCCCTGAGGCACTCCTGAGGCATCCCAAAGCCTTGCTGGTCCATCCAGAGGCATTCGGACCCATCCCGAGGCATCCTGGTCCATCCCGAAGCCCTGTTGGGCAATCCCGATCCATTTCGAAGCAAGCCGGAACTCTGCCCAAGCACAACCGACAATCCCGACGCACATCGAACCTCTGCCCGAGCCCAGTCAACAATCCCAAAGATCCCAACACACGTCAAAACTCTGCCCGAGGACACACCTGACACTCCCGAGGCACGCCGAAGCTCTGTCCGCAGACACCGGTACATCCCCGAAGCAATCCCGGTCCGTCCCGGAGCACTATTCATACTCAAACACTATTCCCAAGCGAAAGACAGACATGAACCAACATTGGTAAGGCTTCCTTCCAAACTATTTCAAATTATTTCAACACATAGCATATAATGTAGACATCATATACAACATGCATTTTTAAAAAAGCACATACTCACACACACAACTTTTAAAGAAAGAGGGGTACCGAAAGACTCATTTTTATGAGGCAACTCGGGTGAGCTCTACAATCCATACTCCAACACATACAATCAAGGGTGGAGAAATCATCCAAACTTTTCATGTAATAATAATCAATCTCTCTACCCCATTTCACCTCAATCGACTCCCCCACAACTGCAAGGTCAAAAAAAACAACCATGGGAGGAGTACATTGAGAGGCTAAGATCGGAGCATGCACAATAATTGAAGAGGCTAAGGTTGGATCAAATTCAAGAAGGGAAGACTCATGAGTCAGCAATAAATAAATTGGAAACACAAATAAGTAAACTTGGCAATGCCCTACAAAGTCACAAGTCGGGCACATTCCCAAGCCAAGGGAACCATGCAAACGACATAACCGCATTGAGGAATGAGAAGGTAATAAATTATGAGGTATGTGCTCCAACTTCCTCTTATTCCCCTCTTAGATTTAATATGAAACATGCTGAAAGTGAGAATGAGGATGGTACAAATGAGTTGGGAGACAAACAAATAGAAAAACCTTCACCTTCCAAACCATATGTACCTCCCGTACCTTTTTCGGGTAGATTGATGAGACAAAAGATGAAAAAACAATATTCTGAAATTTATGACATATTTTCTAAACTAGACATCAATTTACCATTAATGGATTTCATTAAAAATATCTCATCTTATGTGTTGGTCCCAAAAGGTGGCAACAAGGGTGAAAAATAGCTAGAGGGGGGGTGAATAGCTGTTACAATTTTTTCACCCTCTTTTGAAAACTAAACCTCTTGCTTACAAAATCGCTTGCAGTGTATAAGAAACTGCAAGTAGAGTTGCAAAATGCATAGCGGAATATCAGAGTTTATAATGTGGTTTTAGAGGTGCGGTTTTAGTGTGGTTTTCAGTGCGGTTTTACAAAACAGAAAAGTGAGGTTTTGACAAGATTAACTTCAAATACAATTCACAATAATGGATAACTGAAAATGAGATCAAACATATAAATAAAAATAATAATTAGTAATGCACAGTAATTAAGATGTAGAAATGAAGAACACAATATTTGGAGTGGTTCAATCGTAAATGATCTACATCCACTACCAAGATGGTTAGTCTTGGATTTTCTAAGAGTTAGATTTTACATTGAGTATAGAGCACAATGATTCTTGAGTGATAAAGGCTTGATTTATGGGCTGGAAATATTTTCTTGAAAGAAGAAGATGAAGATTCAAAGGGTTGCAAATTTCTGGGCAGAGCTTCAATCTTCTTGTGAACTCACTGTAGTTTCAATTTCTCAAGCAATATTCAAATGTTGAAGATTAGGGGTATTTATACCCAAGCACCAAGAAAGTAGCCATTATGATACAAAGTTAAAGTATCAGATCGGTGCACCGATTGGTCCACAAATCCACTTTTGTCCTTTAGTACAACAGTTGCAGATAAAGCTGATCAGACCTCAGCTGCAAATAAGGTATGAAGGGCATCATAACTGTCACCTTTTCAGGATCCTTGCAGATCCTGTCTGACACATAGTTAAGTGACAAGATTTGGTGGTTAACTTTTGATATTGCTGATGTGGATTCCAACAGTCATAAGCGGTTCAACTTCAAGTCTTCAATCATTGGATGCGGTTTGGTGATGATGCGGTTTGGGCAGTGCGGTTTCACCTGTGAGGTTTCTCAGTGCGGTCTCAAGATTGGAACTGCACTGCGATTTGCTAGTGTGGTTCACTAATATGGTTTCACTGAGTTTGTCAAAGGGTGGTTTCAAGGTAAGAATTCCACACGTGGTTTGCTGATGCGGTTTCAAAGTGCGGTTTGAAACTACTTTGAACTGAAACCTCATGTCCAATGAGTCTTGTGCCAGTATTCACGCCTAAATAAACCTAATCGATAAAATGGACTTATACTAAAGAATTGAAGTCTAAGCTTCATTACATATGGGCCTAAAGTCCAGAAAATAGAGATGAGGTTATGGTATCAATCAAATCAAAGCTAAAGCCAGGAGGGTTAAAGTATGCATACCCAACAATCTCCCCATATTTGATTGATGCCATTACCTACTATAACAAAAGCAAACATTGTACTTTGGTAAAAACATGTCCATAAGAATTAACATGGTAAGTCATGTCCCAAGTCAATGCACACACTATCTTAAGTTATAGATTTCTAAGGAGTTAAAACTTACAATTTGAAAGTATAGAAATGCATTCAGTGCACTTAGAAAATATGAGTTTAAGTTCAAAATGTGGTTTAAACTGAATGTTTAAACTTCAATTCAAAAATATGATTTTTAAGTTAAAGGATATTTTGAATGAGGTTTTAAAACCATTGCGGTTTCGTTGTTCTACAAACAAGCAGTTTGATATGAACAAAGTTTTGGAACCATGATGAAATTTTCTTTACTACCTTAAATGGTTTGAGTTACAAGTACAGGTAGGAAAGTAAATTACAAGGTTACAAAAATAAAAAGAGTTAGACCATAAAAATACAAAGAGGGTGCGGTCTAACTAAAGCAAAATGATTGATCAGCAAAAAGAAATTACAGAGGAGCGGTTCATTGCAAGGGCGGTTGCTGAGGCGGTCCATCCACGACGTGGTCAGGAACATTGGGAGGAGGATTGAATGCTGAGTTTTCTGCACGAAGGGTTCTTCTCATCTTCCTAACCTCTTCAGCGGTTCTGCCCTGAGCGGTTTCCAATCTGCCAATGGTATTTTCTTGGGTTGCAAGTCTGAGGTTTGCTTCACCAACCGCTCTGGAATTTCCTCTGACTTGTTCAGTCAGGTCTTCAATAAGGGTGTGGAAGGAGGTATTTAGGAAATTGAAAAGAGTATGAATTTCCTCTTGAAATGCAGCAGTCTGAGCAGAAATTGCTTCTTGAACTGGCTCTAGATCTCCCAAGATCTCCTTCAAGGAATTTTCAGCTCATTGATTTTGGAGCTAAGTTTGAAGTTGAAACCTTCCTTGAGGTTTTCCAAGCGGTCGTTAACTTCATCATTGAGAGTGTTGATTTTTGCTGAAAGGCTATCTCCAATGATGTTCATTTTTATATTCAGCTCCCCTTTGAGCATATCAATCTCTTCCTGGAGGCTGGCTTGCATAGAGTCTAACACAGTTCTGAGGTTAGAATCTGGTTGCAGTCTGGCATTGAATGCTTCAAGCAACTCAGTCGTCAACTTCTCAATATCTTGCTCCAATGCATCACAGATAAGATCACCAGCAATAGTGAGCATATTTTTGAGTTGTTCATTGGTGACAGAATCTCCAATGAATTCAATTACATTATTGGCCAACTGTTGTTTGAATGTGGTTAGGCAGGATTCAACAGTGGTCTTGACAATGTTTGCGATTTGCTCATCCACGGTTGAAGGCTGTCTCTCCCCCTTAATGGCATCCATCAATTGGGATTTCAGAATGGCCATTTCCTGGGTTTGAGAATCAACCCTGGCTTGAAGAGAATGATTGGAGGCTTCCAAGGATCGTTTTGACTCCGTCACCTTTATCATGTGGCCTTGATTGACCAAGAGTTGGTTTTGTATAAGGTGAAGGGTGGATAGGAATTGGGAGTAATTAGTTGGAGCGGTTGAGGAGGAAGGAATATGAGAAAATGAGGGAGGCAGTTGGGAGAAAGTAGGAAGTGCGGTTTGGATAAGGGGAGGGGTTTGGTTGGGGAGTGTATTTTGGGGTAGTTGGGTATGTAGGGTTTGGAATATGTGTGCGGTTGGGATAGTATGAGATTGGGTGGGAGGGGGTGGAATGGGTAGAGTTTGGGGTAAAGTAATATAGGCGGTTGGGTTGGGGGCGGTTTGGTTTGGAGGAGGAATTGTGGAAGTTGAAGGTTTGAGGTTTTAGGAGGTGAATTTGAGGTTGAATTTATTTGGGTAGTGTGAACAGAAAGAGGAGGTGATTTTTGTTGTTTAGGTGAGGTAGGAGGTGTCGCGCCCCGAATCGGGGACCTACTTGGCCCCACTTCCGGGACACGCTCTGAAGACGTCATAATTCCTTTAAAACTTTCGAAATGTCCTTTCTTAAATTTTTAATATACAAAACCTGCTTCAACTTAAAAACTTTTCTATACTAAATGAAAACAACCATATCAAGCTTAAAATCCACACACCACATTTACAAACCATTTACAAACTTAGGGAACATAGTTCCAAACTTACTATCCTTACTTATCATATTACAATCACTAGAAGTACCCAAAATAATAACATAAAGTCTAGGTCTCAGGTACACTACCCCTTTGGTAATACATTTACATAATGCAACCAATACACTATACTTTTCCAAGTTACATACCCAACTCGACGTCCTCCTTGTGCTCAACGGGGCCTATGCCCTGGCTTGCCCTGGTCTAAAGAAAACACTAAAAGGACGGGGTGAGATAAAATCTCAGCAAGTTATTATATATGCAACAATATGATATGCAATCACAATATGAAAGCATAGAACATCCAACTCATCATATATATCATATTCGTTTCAACACCAAGCAAGATATATATCTATTAACACATAAGTGGAACATTGTAACCATTGTAAGGTTACTGAGCCAAGGTTTAATCCTCTAAAGGATATCACGATCCGAGCAGCATCAACCGCTGAAGAAACAGTTTCGGAACCAAATCATAATAACAACAAACGGGGCTATAACACAAATTCATACCCAATAGTGCAACTAGACTACCCTCGAGCTAGTTCACTATCCCCAAACTATGGCCGATGGCTGGGCAAACAGGGAACCAGTGTATGAACTATAACGAACTCGGCTCGGGTGTCATTATAGTCCCATAACACTGCCCAAAATTCAAGCACCATCTGGACTTGAAATAGAAGCACAGTACTACATACTTGCTTATAACAACCGATGATTCCAAAGTAGGGAACCATACTAATATAACATATCAACATGATATCAAATGATAACAAGTATCCATGAACAATAGCACTAAGGCTAAACCATCCTTGAACCAATTAAACTTAGGATTCCAAAGTAAGGAACCCTAATCAAGCACATCATAAAGATGTCAAACAATTATCAAAAGTGAAACACATAATGTCTACACATTTATAATAACCATTCAAGGATGTAACAACAATCATACAATGATATTAAACAAGTTAGGTTCAATGGAAACAATGGTTCCAACCTACTCTAACCCAATAATTAACCATCTTCCAATTATCACAATTGGTATGCAAAGACATCATGTTGTTGTTCATAAGTTGTACTTTAATCATAGTGTTCAATTGGTTGAAATAGATGTTATAAAGTTGGACCTACATAGCTTTAAAAACAGTTCGGTAAAACTGATCAGGGCACGACTCGTGCCCCAGGGCACGACTCGTGACCCTTAAAACCCCAGCCTGATACAGTCGTCCACCCAAGGGCACGACTGGGCACGACTCATGCTATAGGGCACGACTCGTGCCCACAGCAGAATTCAGAGCAGAAGCTGAAACTTCAGAAACTGTACTTGAAACATTACCAGTCCAAGTTTTCCAACTTAAACAACATTTCCAAAACCCAAACTTTAGTTCCATGCAACCCAAAGTACCTCAAGCTATTCAATTTAACCCAAAGCCATGGCCATTATTCCAAACTCCAAGTAAATGACCAAACGTTTCCTTACAATGCACATACTTCCACAATCGTAACCTTAACATCAAATGAACCAAAATCCTTTCTTTTCTCAACTTAAAATCATTTATACCTTTCTTTATTTCTTAAGCTTATAATAACCGTAAGAATAATAAATTCTAAAAATCCATAATTGTATAAGTCATAGATTTACAACTCTAAAGATTGTACCTTTAGCCTATGTCGACACCGACGCGACCGATCTTATTCTAGGTTTAGGAGTCATTATATATACTCAATAGTTTAGGATCACCATTATACCCTTTTCTAAAATAGTTCAGGCCCAATAACTTCATGATATTCATTATTAAACTTCAATCCATTCCTACTCAAGGAAATTGATCAATTGTTATATGAAGTACTTATACTTCCACCTTAACAACAACACAATAACCAAACCTTAATTCAACTCATTCCAATACATTTCCAATTCAACCACAAATGTTCCAAAATTAATCTCTCTTGCTTATTTTCGGTCATGATACATCCAGTACCTACAATAGCCTCAATTTCATGCATAAATACTACTCTAGAAAAGCAATTATCACCCAATAAAATGTGCCATTTGGTCAAAGTAACAATCCTTAACAATCTATTCCAAATGCAAGGTTCTAACAGGAAAAGAGAATGTGGCAAGTATCATAAAGAGGAAATATCAGATTAGAAGGCTGTGTTTCAGTCTGGGACAAGAATACAGGTGCCCAGCCTTACCCCAGAATGACTAGAAAGAGGTATTTCGTTTCGAAATTGAGTCTGGCAAAGTTTGGAAAGGCATTGCAAGACTGAGTAAGTGGATAAGGATGGATGGAGCGGGGAAGACTACAGACCTACTCTCAAGATTCTACATGTATCTAACTTAAACACAAACTCAAACCTACTTTCATGGTTCTGAACTAGGAGATTTAGCATTCCTCTTTTCTTTTCTTTTTATAAAACTTCTTTTATCAACAACAAGAAACATTCTTTAGAGGTGACCTCCTCAACGACATTACACTCCCGTACTTCAAGACCGAAGGACAAAGTTGGTGAAGTTGCTTTCATAGAACTACTTCAGAAATTTAAGGCACCAGAGTTAAAAGATCTTCAAATATCAGAGAGCAATCACTTTTGGCTTTCTGCAGTTCTTGTTGTTTTGTTCTTTTCACAGCCAAGTTAAATCAGAGGGACTATTAGTATTTTAAGTTCAATTAACTTATGCAAGTGCGTAATGTGTGTCGGTAATATTGGTTGACTTTAAATCAGAGGCTTTCATGACTTAATTTTTCGCACATGAGTTTCTATCGGCAATAGTATATGTTTGCTATGAAACAAACCATTTGTATAAATAGCACAAGTGTTTAGCTTCAGTACTTGGTAGGTTTCACAATGTTACCATTCATAGAGTATTGACCCAGTGCTCATTTAACTTCACTTAGGGAGCATGTGCATGCTACATCCAACATTCGACTCGATCCCTGTATTTTATTTTTCATATAAGACATCTCGCTCCATGTCTTCCTGAACCAACCACTGTTTTGTAACAGAGGTGTCTAAAGCAGATTTTGCAAATATGATGATGATTGTTACTCCATTGGTTCTAATTGAGTGTCCATTTTTCACTTTAACAACAATACAATTTATACCATTCCAAAACCTAAGAAAATTTTCTCCAAAACAACATGCATCAATATATTTCATAAATTTAACTTCAATCATCAAATGAGCATGTATAAAAAGGGAAAATATAATAACTTACCAAAATAATTCGAAATTAAGAAAAACTTAAATCGGATAGATTCAATCTCCTCGGCTTCCCGAACATTTTGGCTCAGACTGATCGAAAAACGGAATAGTATTTTTGATTTATGGTGAATTTTGGAAGAACCTAATTGATTTCTATTAATGTGAACCGCATGAACAGAGAAGATTCACTTGGAGTTTTGCTGAGGTTTCCTTCTTATGAAGTTTTCTTATTAACATAACCAATAACCAAGGATATACATTAAATACACTTCCACCTAAGCTCCACCTAGAATTGATTTGTTAAAATTACATTTCTTAAGTTATAGATTTTACACTTTAGCACCTCATATATTTTATAAGTTTCTTAATTAAATTTCAATATTTACCACTTCAATTAAATAACTCTTAATAATTATAATTAGGCATTAAATAATCTTATTTAATTTATTAACATATTTAAATATCAAATAATTTATTAAAATTTTAAAACTAACATATAATACTCATTAATATAATGCCTAGGTTTAGGGTCGTGACAGGAGGGGTAGGAGTTTTAGAAGGAGGAGGGGTCTGATGTATGGGAGAAGGAGGTGGTGTAGGGATTTTTGAGGGGGTGGAGTTTGGATGCGGTTTGAAGGAGGAGGGGAGGTTTGGCCGCAATTAGAATGAGGTGGTGAAGGAGTCAGATCTCTGAATATAGAAGTAGAAATGGCTTGGCCCACGAATGGTTTTGTGGTCCATTCATGAAACGCTGGGGGTAAAGGTGATTCTATATCAGAAGGGGTTTGATAGCCAGATTTGGAGGAGGAATGTGAAGGAGAGTGAGAAGAGGATTCTTGGTCAAAATAAGATGGATTTTCACCAGGAATGGGTAAGGAGGTTTGGGCAACACGTTTGAGAAAATGTTTTGGCCCTCTGGAGGTAGCTTTCTTGGAAACCATTTTAATCCTTCTTTTCTTAGGATTCTCCCCCTGAGTGGTTGCAGCTCCTTGCGATTGGATAGGGGAAGGCGGTTTAGGTGAAGTATGGGTGAGGTTGGATTGGGGATGGAGGGGAAATAGGCTATTGCGGTTGAGATTGGGGAGGGGGTTGCGGTTGGGGAGAAGGTGAGGTTGCTTTACCTTTTTCAGCCCTTTTAATTTCAGCTTCTCTTTCCAATCTATCCAGCTCAGCTCTGTAGTACTGAGCCAGATCTTCACCAGTAAAGTTCTCCGTTGACTGCTTGGCTTTTCTAGCTCTTGCAATTAGAGCAGGTGTTCCATCATCTTCTTCTTCTTCTGCATCCATCTCTTCTGGCTCATCAACCAACATCTTCTTCTTCCCTTTCTGGCTTAGACCAGCACCAGCAGCAGCACGCGGTTTTGGTGCTGGTGCGGTTTTGGCTTTCTTCTTGGGCGGTTCAGTAGCTGTCTTCCTTTTCCTACTAGCCTTCTTGACCACTTGGCCAACCGTTGTGTCTACGGTTTCAGGACTAATCTTGATGTAGAATTCCTTGGTGGGAAGGGTATCAGCATCATACAAGGCTTTGTATTCTTTATCACCATAGTGGAGTCTAAAGTTGTGGAAAACACCTAGACCAAGTGTTTCTTCAGTGCCCCAGTTGATAGTCAGCTCAGGGGTAGATAATCTTAGCTCTTCCATGTGAAGGTAGTTGGCAAAAATAGCAGTTAGAAGCCTGCAGAAGGGTCTCCATCTTTTCTGTTCATTTTTCTCCTTGGACTGGTAGGTGTCAATGCTGGCAGAGAGTTCCCTCATGAGAATTTTTGGCCAATGAAGGGGAATCTCACTGTGGATGGCACTGCAGTACATCCATTATTGGGATGTAAAGTTGTTATGATTACCAGTCTTTCCACAAACTAATTTTCTAATGAGGAAGCAGAGGTGGCTCATCAGCTCACCAAAGTCCTTCCTAGGGATATTCTTATATTGTCCAGTAAGGTTAGGGACCCCAACAGTGGTAGAGGTGGTTGCATCCATAACTTCTTGCCCAACTCTCTCAGGAGCATTTGGAACATTGAATCCAAATGTATTTTTGATGTCCAAGTAGTCTATTGAGACATCCATGCCCTCAACACTAGCAGTAAGGCAATTTATAAAATGACCTTCTCCAAGGTCTCTCTGTCCCTTTTTGGCGTTGGTGTAGAACTGGTCCACAAATGAAGGGATGGTATAGGACTGCTTTTTGGTAAGAGGGAAAGGATTCATGAAGCTGTCATCTTCTTGATCATTTCTCTTCCAAGAGCATCATTCTTCAAATCAATCTCATTGATTTCCCAGCCTGGTAGAAAAAATTGAGGATCCTACAAAATAAAAGTTTAAAGGTAGATCCATTTTATGGATTCACAGTTCACATGCGGTTTGAGCATCCAAGCGGTTCAGCAATGGTGCGGTTTGAGAAGTGAAACACTTCAAGCTTCAAGTGAACTGTGAATGCAAGGCAAGGAAATAAACAAGAAAATTCAAGAGTATTTTACTAGTACGTGGCATTGTTAAACCAATGTTATCTCAAACTTCCAAGAAGTGTTCAAAGAGAAAGTTATGGTGTCCAGCCTATATACTAAGTAATACTCAAGACTAATCAGCATGCGATTTCATACAAGCAAATTTAACATGCAGTTTTTGAAAGAAAATTTGCATGCGGTTTGAAAGAAAGTTAGCATGCAGTTTTAACATATAAGAAATGCGGTTTTTATACATGCGGTTTTAACTTCCAAAATGAGCATGCAGTTTGAAACAATGATAGCATGCAGTTTGGAGAGAGATGCAGTTCTGATGTATTCAAAATACAAAGTTTAAAAAAAATATTCTAAGTATGAAAAACAAGATTCAAGAATCATAGAATCCAAAACATAAGAAATTTTCAGAAAAACACTGAACAGTTACGAAGAACACGAAGAACACTCAAGAAAATGAAGAACAGACAAGAACACGAAATGGGTTTTCGAAAAATAAAAACTGAAATTTTCAAAAAACAGTACACAAAACATGTATTGATCATAAAATAAATCACATAATTAGAATCTAGACTGTAATCCGAACAAAACCCAACAAATTTTACAGAAAATGACTGAGAAATAAAGCATTAATGAGCAAAAATCAGTTCATGGCATACGAAGGTTTTTCAAGTTCAATAATGGTGATTTGCAGAAAAGTAAGAGATTAAGGTTCAGAAATCATACCCTGTCATTGAACTGTTTCTTAGGAGCCAGAGAAAGTTTGCATATTTTGAGAAAAATGAAGGTTTTGAAGGTTTTTGAGAGATTTTAGAGAGAGAAAGTGGTTGAGAAGCTGACAACTAAAAGTACGAATTGATAGAGTGCAGAGGTAAAAAGTAAACAGTTATACTGAAATGGGTATATATAGGTGGTTATAGGGTGGAGTGTAAATAGCATATGATGGTTCCACTTCCCACTAAGTGTACCACCAACACCTTTTCAGCTTCTGCATGAAACCCTATGACGGCTGACATGATAGGGTTTTAATGCAAATGTTCCTTTTGCATTAAATGCATTTAAATTTTGAAATAACTTGGGAAAAAAATTGCAAAAATACCCTTATGTCAAAATAAGGACCAAATGAGAAATAAGGAAAACTTACCTGGGTCCACGTGGCAGACATGCATGCGGTTTGAAAAATAATTTTTTTTAAGGAAATAAATTTCAAACCACATTGAAGCTTCTACAAAGCTTAGAAATGAAAAAAAAAAACTTTGAAAATTGTCTGAGTGTTGAAACGTGGTTTTGATTTTGCGGTTTTGAAACATCATGAGGTTTTAAGTATATATGCGGTTTAGATACTATATGCGGTCAGGAGTTGCATGTGGTTTACCTCATGTGGTTTGTACACGCGGTTTCAACAAGAGTGAGGTTTGAAACCTCAACAGGAGTTTAAACCTAAAATCCACATACTTAAAACACAATTTAGTAATAAAAAATATAGACTTATTTAAGTTCAAGCATACCCATTTCTCCTCTGAGGAATGAAAACCTCTTGGATTCAAGAGCTTTGGTGAGGATGTCAGCAATTTGATTATCTGTCCCCCCACATACTCTAAATGGATATTCCCCTTTTCCACATGGTCTTTAAGGAAATGATACTTGATGTCTATATGCTTGGTCTTTGAGTGCATGCCAGGGTTATTGGAGACTGAAATTGTTGATGTGTTGTCACACATGATTGGGCAATTTCCTTCATTAATTCCATAGTCCACCAACTGTTGCTTCATCCAAAGAATTTGGCAAAGAATAACTTCCAAGAAGAATATATTCAAATTTCCGTGGTTGACACTGAAACTGAGGCTTGCTTCTTGCTGGCCCAAGCAACTAGTCTATTTCTGATGAAGTGACAAGTCCCACTAGTGCTTTTTCTGTCAATAGTGCAAGCTGCATAATCTGCATCTGAATAACCTACAAGGTTGAAATTGGAATCTTTGGAATACCAAAGTTCAAGATTAGTAGTTCCAGAAAGATAGCGGATTATACGCTTGACTTCACTTAAATGTGCTTCTCTAGGATCGGCTTGATAACGAGCACATACACAAACACTAAACATAATATCTGACCTACTAGTAGTTAAATAAAGTAATGAGTCAATCATACCTCGATATAAGGTTTGATCAACCTTCTTACCTTTTAGATCTTTGTCTAGCTTATTGCCGGTAGCCATTGGAGTATCGTATGCTTTTGCATTTTCCAGTCCAAATTTCTTGATTAACTCCTTTGTGTATTTGTCTTGGCTGAGGAAGATTACTTCATCACATTGTTTGATTTGAAGCCCGAGGAAGAACGTCAATTCTCCTATCATGCTCATCTCAAACTTGCTTTTCATTAGCTTTTAAAAACGCTTACAAAGTAATTCATTAGTAGAGCCAAAAATAATATCATCAACATAAATTTGAACAAGTAATGAATGATTGTTATATTTGGCAATTAATAAAGTTGTATCAATTTTACCGCGTTTGAAGCCTTTTTCTAGTAGAAATTTAGATAGAGTATCATACCACGCCCTTGGAGCTTGCTTGAGTCCATACAAATCTTTTTGGACTTTGTAGACATGATTTGGAAATTTGGAGTCTTCAAATCCAGGAGGTTGAGCAACGTACACGGTTTCTTGAAGTTCACCGTTGAGGAAGGCACTCTTGACGTCCATTTGATATAACTTGAAATGCTTGAAAGAGGCGTAGGCTAAGAAGATTCTGATAGCTTCTAGTCTTGCAACTGGAGCAAAGGTTTCGTCGTAATTAATTCCTTCTTCTTGCATATATCCTTGTTCAACCAACCTTGCTTTGTTTCTGGTGATGCTTCCATTCTCATCCATCTTGTTCTTAAACACCCACTTTGTTCCAATCACTCCTTGACCATGAGGTCTAGGAACTAATGTCCAAACCTTTCATCTTTCAAATTGGTTGAGTTCTTCTTACATAGCAATGACCCAACTGGAATCTTGGAGTACTTCATCAACTTTCTTGGGTTCAACTTGAGATATCAAAGAAGTATGCTCGTCATAGTTCGATCACCTTGTTTGAACATCGAAAATCAAATCACCAATCACATTTGTGAGAGGGTGACTGCTGACTTCACGAACCTCGGGAACTTTCACCTGTTTCATTAGTCTCAACAAAATCATCAGCAACATTTGGAGCCAAATGTGGCTCAAGGAGAGAATGATCATCAAAAGTGACATGGATAGATTCTACTTTCTTTAAACTAGTTTTATTGAAAACAAGAAAAGCTTTTGAATGTTTAGCATACCCAACAAAAATACCTTCATCGGCCTTGGCTCCAAATTTACCTCTATTTTCTCTTCCATTGTAGAGGATAAAGCATTTGCAGCCAAAGATCTTGAAGAAAGCAATGTTGGGGGGTTCTTCCTTTCCAAAGCTCATATGGAGTTTTGTTGTAGGTTTTGTTGATGAGGGAGCGATTCAGAGTGAAGCAAGCTGTATTGATCGCTTCAGCCCAAAAATAATGAGGTAGCTTGGCTTCAGAAATCATTGTCTTTCCGGCCTCAATCAACGTCCTGTTCTTTCTTTCCACAACCCCATTTTATTGTGGTACACTAGCAGTAAAAATTGTGATCAATCACATGGTCATCACAATAGTTAGCAACACTGTTGTTCTTGAATTCTGTTCCATTATCGGATCTTACACTAACGATGTCGTCTTCTTTTTTGGGGTTGGAGCCGTCTAAAGAGTGTGGTTAGAATTTCATAGCAATCATCCTTTGTGATCATCATCTCAACCCACATATATCTTGAATAATCATCCACCACCACTAAAGTATATCTATTTCCTCTAATACTGGCAGTGGTGACGGGTCCAAACAAATCTATGTGAAGCAGTTGTAAACATCTTGCAGTTGAAGGCGCGGTCTTGCTGGTGAAAGACGACGCGGTTTGTTTACCAAGTTGACATGCACTTTATTTCTCTGGATGGTGGTCAGCCACTTTGGGTAAACCACGAATGGGGTTTTCCCTTGCAATCTTTTCTAGATACTTGAAGTTCAAGTGCCTCAACCTTTTGTGCCATAGCCAACTATTTTTGCTCACATTTTTAGCTACAAAACAAAGATTAGTTATACTACATGCAGAATTTAAATCGATAATGTAAATATTACTCTTACGAATCCCTGTGAGTAGGGTGACTCCGAAAATGCTATCATTGATAAAGCAATTGAGGAAGTGAAGTTGCAATGCATTCCTTTGTCACAAAAATTGAGAAATTGAAAGGAGGTTGTGCTTGAGTCCTTCCATAAGAGAAACCTTCTCAATGGTTAGGTTTCCTCTCCTTATCATACTATACCCAATGGTCTTGCCTTTGTTGTTGTCACCAAAGGTTACAGATGAACCGCTGGCTTCAATGACATCTTCAAGTAATGATCTATCTCCAGTCATATGTCTTGAGCAGCCACTGTCAAGATACCATTCATTATCCTTGGAGTGACCAACCATTAAGCAGAGGACCTGAAATATAAACATTTAAAATGAGGCTCCCTTTATTCTTTGGGTCCTGAGGTTAGCACCTTTTGACGACCCACACCTGTTTGACAGAAGAAGGATTATTATTTCTGGCATTTGGTGTGAAACTCAAAAAGCATTCTGCAGCCTTGTGACCTAAACCATCACACACAGAGAAATGATGAAAGCTTTGAGCAACATGAGGTTTTACAAACTCTTTACTCTTCTTGAGATTTGCATTCGGTTTGGGAACTGCGGTTTTAGCCTTCACAAAGGTAGGCACTTGCGGTTTGACCGCGGTTTTTCTGGGAACGCTCCTCTTGCTTTTGAAGGCAAGAGGTGCGGTCAAAGAAGAAGGGCAGTCAGCAGTGCGGTTGGCTGCACCACGTACTTTACCAGGTGCGGTTGAAGTAGAGGTGCGGTCAGCCGCATATGAAACCTCCTCTGCGGTTTCAACCACAGATTCTTTTCTTTTCATTTGAGAATTTTCCCAAATTGTTTCTTAGGGTAGACATAATGGAAGTTAAGTGGAGCCTTTTGCTCCTGTCATTTACCCTTAGAATCAGAATGCATTTCCTTAGGAATTTCATTAGTTTGTTTTGAAAATTCCTCATCCTTTTCACAGCAGGATGCACACTTCTCCTTTTCACCTGTTTAAAACCCCAGACCTTCTTTAACACCACTGGTCATTTGGGATTCTAAAATTTGATCCAAGGTGACACGTGATTTGGTCCACTCATCAATTACCTTTCGGAGGTCATTATTATGGGTGGTTCGATTGGTATACCGACTGTATTTTACGTATACCATGGATTGGATCCATAGCGTGAGAATCGTTCTCAGGCAAGAGGAGAAATTGTACGTTCTCGAGGAACCTATTCCACCTGAACCAGCTGTCAATGCTACTAGGGCAGTGAGGGATTAATATCTGAAGCAAAAGCGTGATTCTACTGATGTTGGTTGCCTCATGCTCTCCTCCATGTGCAAGAGCCTTCAAAAGGATCTTGAGCACTTGGGGACAGTTGATCTAAACAATCGACTGATGGAAATGTTCCAAGTTCAAGCAAGGCAAGAAAGGTATAACACATTTAAGGCCCTAACCTCATGCAAGATGAGTGAAGGACAAGCTGTTGATCCCCATGCTCTAAAGATGAAGGGCCACATCGAACATCTTGAGAGGCTCGATTTTCCGATTTGCCAAGAGTTGGCTACCGACATGATATTGAATTCATTGCCCGAAGGTTTTAGTAATTTCATAATGAACTATAACATGGGGGGCATGAATAAGAACCTTTCCGAGTTAGTTCAAATGTTGAACACTGCGGAAATCAATATTGTCAAGAAGAAAACCGATCAAGTGTTGATGGTTAACAAGGGGAAGGGTTTCAAGGGTAAGGGAAAGGCAAAGGTTGCTAATCCTAAGGCAAATATTGCCAAACCCAAAGAGGGTGCCAAACCCAAAGAGGCTAAGCCCAAGTCCCAAGAGGACACAGTCTGCTTCCATTGCAATGAGATTGGACATTGGAGGAGAAACTGCACAAAATACAAGGAAGCACTGAAGAAGAGCAAAGGAGTTGCTTCGACTTCAGGTATCTTTGTTGTAGATATATTCCTATCTACTTCTAGTTCTTGGGATTGGATACCGGATGTGGAACTCACATTTGTTAATTGTGCAGGGTCTAAAGAACATAATGATGTTTGAAGAGGGTGAAGTGGACCTACGTGTGGGGAATGGAGCAAGAGTTGCTGCATTAGCCGCAGGAACTTATGAAGTTACTTGATGGATGTGGTTTTACCCATCCAAAAGATATATTTCCTAGCTTATTTGATGCTCGAAACCTTGAGAATTTAATGTATTTTGTTAGTGTTTTGATAGTTTAGGGACTGAAATGCAACAATGCTGAAAACGGAGGATTTGTACCGACTTTGGAAGTTCAAGGGCCAAGTTGTAATTTATTGGAAATTCAGGGACTAAACTGGAAATACAGAAATTTTGGAGGAAATTTGATTTATAAAAATTCGTGGGTTAAAGTTAAAAATAAAATCTCAAAAAGCGAAGTGCAAAAGAATTCATTATAGTGGTCAAAGTGCGACGGTAAAATTGCGAGACGAAACGAATATCAAATGGCACTAAAGCTTGCTGCACAAAATAAGCCTAGGACAAGGCATGGCCGAGAGATGTGCTAGGAGGTGGCCGGCCACTGCATGGGCCAAGGTGAGCCAAGCTGGGCCAGGAGGCCAAGGGAAAAATGCAAAAATAAAATAAAATGTTGTTTCCAATCAGAACGATTTGTACTAGGTGTCACGACTCGTTAGCACGAGTTGAACTTGGTGCGATCTGGGCTTGACGAGTTGGGCCTGTTGCACGGCTGATACTTCACACAAATATAGCCTAGGGTTATTAACTTAATATAAAAGGAAAAATACTATTCTTGGTTTAGGGATTCATGCGGTGTACTGTAGAGGAAAGGGAATAATTACTTTCTCCGTCCCGTTTCGATTCAGGTTTTATGTTTTATTTTATTTCTATAATTTTTATTATGAGTAGCTAAATTCCCTCTTTCATGGATTGGATGTAGTAATTGTGGAACCTCTATGCTAATTTAAGTTTGAATTCTTCCAAACTTTCTCATTCTTATTTGATGAATTAATTATCATTCTTTAATATGTTTTAGACTGTTGCACTACCGTGGACGGTTTATTTAAAGTACACTAATTCATCAATTAGGTTGGATTGTTGACCTACCGAAATACAAGACAACCTAGATTCATTTATTTCTTGTGGACTTAATGAGTTTCTTGAATGTTGTTTTGACCTACCGGAATTTACAATAAGATAGAAATATTAGGGTTGCAATCCGAACACCAAACGTCCCAACCCTTACTCACGTGAAAGAATCTTTAAATGAGATTGTTATTTTTGTTATCAAAATCATAGCATAGAGGGGATACAATTATGAAATCCAATCCGTGAATTCCTTTGATCTGATTAAATCCTTGTTTCTTGCTTATTTGTTTTCTTCAATTAAATAGTTTAATTTCTTGCTTTAGTAATTTAGTTAATAAACCAAATCAAAAACCCATTTTTATTACTTTCTGCATTAATTAAATCAACTTGTTAAACACACGAGTCTCTGTGGTTCGACCCTTACTATTGTACATTGCTACTTCGGTGACTTGTACACTTGCAAGGTATTTTTATTACACAGTGGAATTTTATCCATCAAGTTTTTGGCGCCATTGCCGGGGACTTGTTGTGATTTTTAACAAGTTTATTTAATCGGTGCATGTTTGGTCGCCGGTCATTGGATCCTAAGTTGGTTCCTTTGAACGACGATATAGACAAAGTTGAGAGAGGCATTCCCTCTACTCAAGTGTGTGAAACTGATTCTGAAACTTCTGTCACTGAGACAGAGGTAACTTTGAGTGACTTAGAAACTTCTTCCACCGAGGGAGAAGAATTTTCATTTGATATGGATTTGCAAGCACCTACTATGGATGCCTTCTCTAGGCCTCGAGTTGACATGTCTGTGTCATGCATTGTGTTGACTGATGCAACAAAAAGTTACGAGGTAAAAGGCCATCTGTTTAACATGATCCCTCAATTTCATGGCCTCCCCTCTGAAGATTCTTTGAATTTCTTGAGGGAATATATGATGATTGTGTCGAGTTTTCCGTTAAGAGAAGGTGTGACTGATGAGCACCTAAGACTGAAATGTTTTCCCTTTGCTTTGAGAGATAATGCTAAGATGTGGCTTATGTTGCTCCCGCCTAGGAGCATTACTACTTGGGATGAGTTACATGATATATTCCTGAGAAAGTATTTCCCACATGCCACGTTAGCCACTTTTAGACAGAAAATTATAGGGTTCACACAGGACTCTTTTGAGGCATTTCATGAAGCATGGGACAGATTTAAAATGCGCTTGGTGCAGTGTCCCCACCACAATTTTTCTCAACATTTATTGCATCAGACTTTTTATGGGGGGTTGACACAAGCCGATCAGGCTATGGTGGACAATGCAGCCGGAGGCTCTTTGGGAGCCAAAACTGCAGATGAGACCCAAGCTTTGTTTGATAGACTAGCATCTAATTCTCAACAGAAGGGGTCAAGGGGTAAAACAAGTAGTGTGAATGGAATAGGATTGAGTGATGAGATCATAAAACAACTTGCACTTCTAAATCAAAGATTTGATAAGTTGGCCATGAGTAGTACTTCCAATTCTGCTTCCAATGTGTCATCTGTTGGTAATTTAATGCATGATAGTTGTGTAACTTGTGGTTCTAACACTCATTCTTATGAAGTTTTCCCCACCACTAGTCCCCATTTATAAGATCATGAGCAGGTGCAGACGATGCAGTCATATATGCAAAGGTTCCCACCAAGCAACAATCAGTACGGGAATGCATACAATCTAGGAGGGCAAGCAGGGCCGAGACATCCCAACCAGTCATGGGGTGGAAATCAACCGAATAAAACTCTCCATCTCCAACCACCACAGGGGCCCTTTGAGAGGAACAGAGAGCCTTGGGAAGAGCCCATGATGCAGTTAAAGATGGAACAACAACAAGCCTTCAGAAATCATGAGGCTGCCATACAAAAGTTATAGACCCAAATTGGACAGTTGGTGGAAACGGTACAAAACCAAAGACATGAAAATTTTCAAAACCCACCAGAGCAAGCCAAGTCTATTGTGACTATTTGGGATGAAAGCGATGAGATTGAGGAGGTATTTCTCTCTTCTCTCTATGATGTTGATAGTGATAATCATGCTTGTGAGGAAGAGGGAAGTTTGGGGGTCACTCATGATGTCTTTTCTGCTAGTAATCATGAATTCACTTGTCTTGATGTTGGAAAAACCATACTCTCTGGTGGTGTGGATGTGTTGAATAAAGAAAAAGAAAGAAAAGACCCCGGATGTTTTACTATTCCAATTACGTTAGGGGGTCAAAATTTTAATGGTTTAATGGATCTAGGAGCTAGTGTCAACGTAATGCCGTACCATATTTTCAGGAATTTGGGATTACAAAATTTGCAACCTCCTACAAGAAATTTGCAACCGGGCCGATCGCCTGCTAAACGACCAATAGGAGTTGTAGAGAGTGTGTTGGTTAAAGTAGATAAATTTGTAATTCCAGTTGAGTTTATGGTGGTAAGTATGGAAAATCATGAGGGTGATGAATTTGGGGCTCCCATATTACTTGGGAGACCTTTTCTGTTTGACACCAAATCAGTGATAGATGTGCCACATGGTAATATTGCATTGACTGTGATGGGGGAGGAGATTAGGTTCTCCATGTTTGAAAATTGTAAAGAACCTCCACCTAAGAAGGAATTTGTAGGGTACATTATGGATTTTGCGATTAAGAATTATTGTGTGGATGACGGTGAGAAAATTAGGGATAATGTGGACGTTTGTCACATGGCTAGCAACATTGAGGCCGATCAACACTCGCGGAGTGACGGACCATATCACCCCCTAAATCACTCCCCAAAGGAGTTGAGGTCATCACACAACTTTCTTGTCTCCTTAAAATCACAGGTGCCTAGAGAGGAGAGTTATTTGCTTGATCTATCTGAGACTATTTTTGCTAATATTTTTGTTCAAGATAACCTCTTTGATCTTGTTGAGGAAGATGTTCCGCAGGTGAAGGAACAAACTAAGTTTGGGAGCAAGAGCCCCAACAAAAAGAAAAGAAAAAGGGTGAAGCATAAAGCACCCAAAGTTTCGTGGGCTCCACCTGAATTAATTAAGAAAGGGACCTACGCATGGAAGGAAGTGGGCGTTTGTGCCCGAGAAAATCAAAGGTGGTCAAAGGGCCGAAAAGCAAATGCCAAATCCATTGAGGCCAATCTCAACCCCAAGTAAGTGGGGCAACGGTCGGGCTAACGACCTTAACCAAATGCGCTAATTGGGAGGCAACCCAAGTAGGTATGTTTTATTGCTTTATTTATTTGCTTTGTTGTGTCATATCGTCCTTTGAACCCGAGATATGTTGTTGTTCTCTTTGCTATGAGGACATAGCATGTTTTGAGTTTGGGGGTAGATATCTCTCCGAGTTTCTGGGTTTATAGGGGAGTGTATATAGTGTCACCCTCCAAAAAAATAAAAAAAAATTTAAAAATTTTGTTCTCATTATATGTTTGAAAGTTGGCCAACGTCCGTGATGATTTGAGAGAGTTTTTGATTGAGTTTTGCTAGTTTGTGCCAATTTGAATATGTTAATTAGAATTGCATTAATACATGTAAAACACAATTGCACCACCATTCACTTCCATCATTTTTCTTGATCATTTTTACCAATTTAGGAGACCTTTATAGGATCATTTTGACATTCTCGGGGTCCCTAGAACATGTTTGCATGACTGTCAATAACACATCAATTAGGCTATTCGGGAAGTGATATGTGGCTATTTTCTTTGAACCCTATTTGTGAGCCTTTAACCTTCTCGTCACTTATAAAAATTTTCGCTAGAACCCCTTTTGAGCTTGAAAAAGAATGGAATCTCTCACAAAGTTGGAGGTTATTTTAGACCACCATTCGCCTTCTTTTGTACCCTCATTGTCCTACCCTTTTAACCTATACACTATTTTTCGCACCTTTTCAAGAAAGTGAAACTAGGGAATGAATGGGAAATTTTGGGGGATGTTTGAAAATCAAAGGGTTGAGTGGAAAGTGGTCATCAAAAGAAAGAAAAGGGTCATGTTATGTAATGAAAAGAGGGGCTTGAGCAAAAGTATTGAGTGCACATTCTCCGTGATATATTTGTGCAAAGAAAAAGAAAAGAAAGAAAAAAAGAAAAGAAAAAAAAAAGTCTTGCCCTCTCTAATGTTGAAGTGGAAAGTGATCAAAAAAAAAGAAAGAAAGGTGATCAAGCCAAGTTTGAAAGTATACAAAATTATAAGTTTGGGGGTTAAATCAATGGGTTGGCATGGAGCGGAGTGATAAATTTCAAAGTGAGGATGTATGATGAAGACTTCTTAGTTTCACTTACTTGACTTCGTATGTCCTTATCTTCTTTTGGAACCATGAACCTAGCCCGCATTTTATGCGATACATTACAAGCCGTTAAGCCATATTTGATCCCTAAAGAGTAGCCGAGTTGACAGTTTTGTCTAAACATGCATATGAGTGTCCTTGTGAAATTTCATCTTATTATCATTGATTTAGAGCATGTGGTTAGTGACCCTATAAAATATCTTACTTTGGTGACAATGATCTCCCATATTTCATTCATCTTTCATTATATGGTGGAGAATTATAAGTTAGATGCATCCATGTAATTATAGTCCCATGTTCATGATAATACTTGTAGATTATGTGTGTTGTGAGATCTGAGACTTGTTGTGCCAACGGCCTATGATATGAATTGAACAAATCCCAAAAATATTTTCTTTTGTTTTAATTTAGTTAGTTAGTTTTTATTTTCCTTTAATTTTGTTTTACTCGAGGACGAGCAAAAGATAAGTTTGGGGGTATTTGATGGATGTGGTTTTACCCATCCAAAAGATATATTTCCTAGCTTATCTGATGCTCGAAACCTT
Organism: Adenophora triphylla var. japonica; assembly: GCA_022495995.1. Taxonomy (NCBI): domain Eukaryota; kingdom Viridiplantae; phylum Streptophyta; class Magnoliopsida; order Asterales; family Campanulaceae; genus Adenophora; species Adenophora triphylla. The sequence goes on from JAFEMH010003709.1 coordinate 152,045, forward strand.
GAGAATTTAATGTATTTTGTTAGTGTTTTGATAGTTCAGGGACTGAAGTGCAACAATGCTGAAAACGGAGGATTTGTACCCACTTTGGAAGTTCAAGGGCCAAGTTGTAATTTATTGGAAATTCAGGGACTAAACTGGAACTACGGAAATTTTGGAGGAAATTTGATTTATAAAAATTCGTGGGTTAAAGTTAAAAATAAAATCTCAAAGAGCGAAGTGCAAAAGAATTCATTATAGTGGTCAAAGTGCGACGGCAAAATTGCGAGACGAAACAAATATCAAATGGCACTAAAGCTTGCTGCACAAAATAAGCCTAGGCCAAGGCATGGCCGAGAGATGTGCTAGGAGGTGGCCGGCCACTGCATGGGCCAAGGTGAGCCAAGCTGGGCCAGGAGGCTAAGGGAAAAATGCAAAAATAAAATAAAATGTTGTTTCCAATCAGAACGATTTGTACTAGGTGTCACGAATCGTTAGCACGAGTTGAACTTGGTGCGATCTGGGCTTGGCGAGTTGGTCCTGTTGCACGGCTGATACTTCACACAAATATAGCCTAGGGTTATTAACTTAATATAAAAGGAAAAACACTATTCTTGGTTTAGGGATTCATGCGGTGTACTGTAGAGGAAAGGGAATAATTACTTTCTCCGTCCTGTTTCGATTCAGGTTTTATGTTTTATTTTATTTCTATAATTTTTATTATGAGTAGCTAAATTCCCTCTTTCATGGATTGGATGTAGTAATTGTGGAACCTCTATGCTAATTTAAGTTTGAATTCTTCCAAACTTTCTCATTCTTATTTGATGAATTAATTATTATTATTTTTTTTATTTTTTTTTTAAAACGAAAGGAGACGTAGCTCCCTAGATTTTATAAATAAAAATAAAAGAACAAAGCACGGTGGGGACATAAAACCTAACCACCTAAAAGGAAAGAAATCTACAATGTGGGGCTTAAAGCCAACAATAAAATCAAGAAAGCTAAGGGGAGGGGTGCAAGTCCATATGGACCGCCCAAAAACAAGAGGAAGGGGGAACTAAACCCTAAGCTATCAAAGGGAAAGGGAAAACCAAAACCCATCAAACAAAATTATCAGAGGAGAAGCCGACCTTCCACTCTGACGATTTATTTAAAGTACACTAATTCATCAATTAGGTTGGATTGTTGACCTACCGGAATACAAGACAACCTAGATTCATTTATTTCTTGTGGACTTAATGAGTTTCTTGAATGTTGTTTTGACCTACCGGAATTTACAATAAGATAGAAATATTAGGGTTGCAATCCGAACACCAAACGTCCCAACCCTTACTCACGTGAAAGAATCTTAATGAGATTGTTATTTTTGTTATCAAAATCATAGCATAGAGGGGATACAATTATGAAATCCAATCCGTGAATTCCTTTGATCTGATTAAATCCTTGTTTCTTGCTTATTTGTTTTCTTCAATTAAATAGTTTAATTTCTTGCTTTAGTAATTTAGTTAATAAACCAAATCAAAAACCCCTTTTTGTTACTTTCTGCATTAATTAAATCAACTTGTTAAACACACGAGTCTCTGTGGTTCGACCCTTACTATTGTACATTGCTACTTCGGTGACTTTTACACTTACAAGGTATTTTTATTACACAGTGGAATTTTATCCATCATTACTTTACCTAGTGGACTAATACTTGTTTTGAACAATTGTTATTACGTTCCAGCTTTAAGTAGGAATATTATTTCGATTTCATGTTTGGATAATGAAGGTTTTAATTTTCTTATATGTGATAAGAAATTTTCTATTTACAAGAGTGATATGCATTATTGTACTGCTATTTCATTCAATAGCCTTTATATCCTTGATGTTGAAAATTGTGATAATGATGTCTATAACATTAACAAGAGATCTAAACCCAATGATGTAAACCACACTTACTTATGGCATTGTCGTCTTGGCCATATAAATGAGAAACGCATTTCTAAACTTCACAAAGATGGATTTTTAGACTCACGTGATTATGAATCATATGAGACATGCAAGTCTTGTTTACTTGGCAAGATGACCAATGACCCATTTACCAAAACTGGTGAAAGGGCGGGCGACTTATTAGGCCTCATACATACCAATGTGTGTGGACCTATGAGTAGCAATGCTAGGAGGATTTCAGTACTTCATAACATTCACTGATGATTATAGTAGATTTGGATATGTTTATTTAATGAAACATAAAAGTGAATCGTTTGAGATATTTCGAATATTTCAAAATGAGGTGCAAAATCAACTTGGCAAAACTATTTAAGTACTTTGATCTGATCGAGGTGGTGAATATTTGAGCCAAGAATTTGATAGTCATCTTAAGAGTTTTGGAATCATTTCAGAACTCTCTCCACCCGAACACCACAATGGAATGGTGTGTCTGAAAGGAGGAATATAACCTTGTTGGACATGGTTTGTTCTATGATGAGTCAAGTTGAGCTTCCTTTATCCTTTTGGGGACATGCACTAGAAACTGTTGCTCTCACTATAAACAGAGTTCCTACCAAATCGATTCAAAAGACCCCATATGAGATGTGGCATGGAAGAAAACCTAGTTTGTCTTTCATGAAGATTTGGGGTTGCGATGCATATGTCAAGAAGTTAACTTCTGACAAGCTAGCACCTAAGTATGATAAATGTGTTTTCGTGGGTTATCCTAAGGAAACTAAAGGATACTATTTCTACAACCGAAACGAGAACAAAGTGTTTGTTGCTCGAAATGGTACTTTCTTAGAAAAGGAGTTTCTTCGCAAATGAACCAGTGGGAGTAAAATAGATCTCGAAGAAATTTGAGAACCCGAAAACAACATAGAACCAATGGTAGAAACTGAACCAAATTCACAAAGAGTTGTGGAACCGATTCAAGATGCACAAGCTCTTCGCCGAAGTGGTAGGTCACAATCCGAACCCTAGAGATATGGATTTCTCATCACGGAAAGTGATGAAGTAGAGTTAATCGAAAATGATGAACCTACTTGCTATCAAGAAGCAATGTCCGCTCCCGATTCAGAAAAATGGCAAGAGGTCATGAAGTCGGAATTACAATCCATGACTGATAATCAAGTTTGGAACTTGATTGATCCACCCGAAGGTGTAAAAACCACAGGGTGCAAATGGGTCTTCAAGAAGAAGATCGACATGGATGGGAAGGTGGACACCTATAAGGCTAGGCTTGTAGCTAAGGGATATAGGCAGATTCATGGCATTGACTATGATGAAACCTTTTCGCCTGTAGCTATGCTTAAGTCTATTAGAATTTTAATTTCCATAGCCGCATATTATGACTAAGAGATATGGTAAATGGATGTCAAGACAGCTTTCCTAAATGGGAAGTTACTTGAGGATGTATACATGATACAACCTGAAGGTTTTGTCAGTCCAAAAAATTCTAACAAGGTGTGTAAGTTGCAGAAATCCATTTATGGATTGAAGCAAGCTTCTAGGAGTTGGAATCTACGTTTTGATGAAGCAATCAAAGAGTTTGGCTTTATCAAGAAAGAAGATGAACCTTGTGTATACAAGAAAATTAGTAGGAGCGTAGCACTATTTCTAGTGTTGTATGTCGATGATATCTTACTCATTGGAAATGACATTCCTGCACTACAGACTGTCAAGTATTGGTTGGGAAAGTGCTTTTCAATGAAAGATATGGGCGAAGCTGCATATATCCTTGGTATCAAGATCTGTAGAGATAGATCTAAGGATGATTGGTTTAAGTCAAAGTACTTACATTGACAATGTTCTTAGAAGATTTCAAATGAAAAATTCTAAAAAAGGAAACTTGCCAATGTTGCATGGTGTATCTCTTAGCAAGACTCAAAGTTCTAAGACTAATGATGAGCGAAAGAGAATGAATGGTATTCCATATGCTTCGACAATTGGGTCTATCATGTATGCTATGTTATGTACTAGACCCGATGTCTCGTGTGCTCTAAGCATGACGAGTAGGTACCAATCGGATCTCGGCGAACCACATTGGATAGCAGTCAAGAATATCCTCAAGTACTTACGAAGAACTAAGGATGCATTCTTGGTCTTTGGAGGAATGGAAGAAGATCTTGTAGTAAAAGGATACACGTATGCTAGCTTCCAAACCGACAAAGATGATTTCGTATCGTTGCATGTGATTTTTGTTTACGCTGAATGGAGGCACTATCAGTTGGAAAAGTTCCAAGCAAAGTACCATCACTGATTCTACAACCGAAGCTGAGTACATAGCGGCATCTGATGCAGCTAAGGAAGCCGTTTGGATCAAAAAGTTCATTAGTGATTTGGAAGTCGTTCCAAGCATCAAAGATCCTATTGAACTTTACTGTGATAATAATGGTACCATTGCACAAGCAAAGGAACCAAGGTCACATCAGAGATCCAAACACATACTTCAACGTTTCCACATTATCTGAGAGATATGCGAAAGGGAAGACGTAAAGATATGCAGAGTAGACACTGATGACAACGTGGCAGACCCATTAACTAAGGCTCTCCCGCAAGCTAAGCATGATGGTCATGTTAGGTCCATGGGTATTGGATACATGGGAGACTGGGCCTAGTGCAAGTGGGAGACTGTTAGTGTTATGCCTTAGGCCTATGATTGATAGACTTATGTGTTGACATTATTTATTATTATATGAAAAGTTTATCATTTGATTATTATATGTTTTGCATATTTATTTATAATAATCTCCGTCCCTAATTATTAAGTGAATAATTAGTATAAATGTTAATGGATAATCATATGATGATTATATGCATAGAGATGCACATTAAATTTATGGGTACTTGTTAGAGAACAAGTGATTGGACTTGACCCGTATGAGATTTAAGTCATGATCAAATGTCATAATTAAATCTCATATGGTCACTTCATTTAGTCCCTAGACCTGAGATTATCATGACCTTACATATAATGAAAGTTATGTTGATTTTAGTCAAACGATATCTTAACACGTTATCTATAAATGCTATCTTTGGCATGATCGGATTCATGATGGGACGGATGATAAATCAAGATGGAATTTGTCCCTCGAAAGAGAGATGTTTTGCTTGGGCCCCTCGATGAGTGATAATGATGAAAGTGTATGGCCATACCCCAATGTGATTGGATTATCATTATACTCAAGATCGAGAAAGCATTGAACAAGTACAAGTTGACGAGGACCATGACTTGTGTTCAATATAACATCGTGAGACAAAAGGGAGAAATGAAAGTGCACCATTGGAAATGTGAACTCTTACGTTATATTATTTGGGTAGACATAATGGCTTGCTAGCGTCCGCTTATGTTTTATGAGAGTCGATATGATTGAGCTCATTGCCAACATAATATAATCATATTGGGTCACACACAACTAGAATGAATTGATTAAACCAGAGGAAGAAAATTGAGTGAATCCTGATGTGGCTTAATACATCGCGCGATAGGACTTGTCCATGGGACTCGTCTGGTCGTACGACACTTTAAGCCATAGAGGCGTTTACATACTGGTTTCCTAATTTGATTAGGAAACATATACCATACTAATGTAGTATAAATATGAAGGTCTGTCAACCCTAATTGCCTAGCCAAATTTCTGAAAAGAAAATCACAACATAATTCTCAATATTCTTCAAGGTTTAAAAGATCTAGCAATCTTCAATAAATTGTTCTTGGTTCATTCAAAGGTGTGGATATCACAAGAGGGTCTTCGCTCGTACGACGATCAAGGCCTAGAGTTCGAAGTTTGTGATTCAATATCACATTAATCCATTGTTCGATAGCTCAAGAACGGAAAGCGTTCAAGGTTGGTTATTTCTATCTCATAGGAATTCAAGTTAATTGTATAGAACGGATCCTAGGGTCTTTGGATTTTGTGTTATTACCTTTTAACGTAGGATGTTGTTTGGTATATCTAGTAGTGTTATGGGAACATTATGACTCCCTAGGATCACAGAGATGTTGTTGGCGTAACCTTCTCCGAGAATGTAGGAGGCGATTACAACTAACGACATAGATAGACGCACGTGTTAGTTGGTCGAGGTCGCCTGAATGATCAAGTCGACCTGAATTTGTGCCTTGTTTAGGCAGATATAGCACAAGGATGGGAACGTATGTCGGATAAAGTTAGGTCGGGACCAAGAAAATTCGGACAATGAGTTAGGTCGACTGATCTATACTGATGAACTGGTAGAATTGGGGTTGCTTGGCAGGCCCACTTCGGCTGACATGCCTTAATGTTGATATGGGCCTAGGGTTAGCCCGTTGGGCCTTTCCCATCAGATTTATTTCTTTCATCAACGTTTAGGAGGTTTTTAAGAGTATTTTGTGTGTTCTTACTGGGAGAGAACGCAATAAAATGTGTAGGAGAAATAATGAGGAGGAACCCTTATATTTATACTCGTCCATTACTAGTTGACCAAGAAAATTAGTATAATTTGAGAAGGAATCAAGGTTATGATTTAGGAGAGATTGATTAGGAAACGAATTTGTGAGGAAAGTTATAAGAAGTTACGAATAGAGGCAATTCACAGATTAGAAGAGTAAAGGTCAAGAAATAGATCAATACGAAGAATGAAAGTGAATCAAATCACATTCTAAATAGTTAGTCTCATACAAGACAAGCATTATAGTTTGATTTCTTTGCCCTCTTCAATTATTTTGTTAGTTAGTTAAGTCTAAAACTCACGAAGTTAGTTAGAAACCTAACAAAAATAATTACTCCTCCTCAATACTCCTAGGCGAGACAAAAAATAGTGTAATCGTGTATAATGAGTTCAGAATGTAGTGTCTATAACAAGGTTTTTGCATGAAAAAAAAAACCGATTTGATCAAAATTTGTCAATAAAAGCTCTAAATTATCAAAATTTGAATGTGAATGCCTAAACTGATAGCTCTCCGTAAAATTTAGTCCCTATTTGATTATTTACCCTAAAGTTAGCACAATCTCGTATGAAAATTAAAATGAAAGCATAAGGAGAAAAATTAGGCCGAATTGCATCTCCTGACAAGCCCAGAAGATCACGATCACATGTATCAATTTTATTTATCATATTGTGTACCACATGTAGAGAGTCGTTTAAATAAATATAGTTATTGATTATGCTTAGAAATCTGTAATATTATTAGATTATTTTGATGATATATTTTTGTTTAAATAAGTGTATTCAAAATTATATTTTCTTAAAATATTAATTTTTTATAAAAACTTTTTGTTTCTTTTCTTCATTATTTTTTCTTTAAACCAAGTGATTTTTTTAGATAATAGTTATAATGTAGACTAAAAAACAGGCTTAAAATCTTATCCATCCACTTTTTTTACACAATTTTTGAGTTTGTTATTGATAATTTATTTGTTAATTACAACTCTAAGAAAAAAAAAATAAGAACTAAGATTTTAGTATTTTACAGAACCATCTTTTATTAAAGAGTAATAAATGTATAAGTTTCAATTAGTGTTATTAGGTGAACTTTCACAAATAAAAAAAATTGGTGAACGAAAAGTATGTGAAAGAAGTTTCAAAAAATGAGATAACTAATTTGCATTGAATATTTATGATGATTTTTTTAGGTAATGATTTTTTTATTTATTGTTAAAACAATAAATAAATTGTTTATTTAACCATTTAAAAATATTTTTCTATAAAAGCTGTTTTATATGATTTTTTAAATAAAAAAATATTAGATAATATTTTTTTTAAATATACATATAATATTAGTCAGTAAATACAGAGTATAAATTATATAAAAAGACTATTTTAAAATATATGAATTAAAAAAATATAGAGTTGTTGATAACATTAAATTACTCATAAATGAGATAATTTTTGTTTAATAATAAGAGGCTTTGACCAAATAGTCCCCTAGCCAAATAAAAACTACCTTTAAGGACTAACATTATCAAAACCCCCAAAAAAGTCCCTGAATATTTTCTGGACCAAATTTCCCTTGCACCCACCCACTCACGCGCCCACTGACACGCACACTTTTCTCTCTCGCTCTCTCTCTCTCTCTCTCTCTCTTCTTTTCTTTTTTTTTTTTTTTTTACGTTTTCTTCTTATTTTTTTTTCTCTTTTCCTGTTTTTTTTTTTTACTTTACTTTTCTCTCTTTCTTGCTTTTTTTTTTTCTCTTAAATTTTTAAAATGCAATATCTCAAAATCTAAAAGTCAAAAAAATAATTCGAAACCACTGTTCTAATCACATCGCCAAGACGAATCAAACAAGTTTACTCATCATATATTTCAAAATTTATAAATAAAATAATTATTTTTCACTTGTAAAAATCTGAAAAAATCATTTATCATTTGTTCACACATGAGTATAACTGTATAATGATTTTCACATTTATAAACTAAGAAGTCTATTTCACAGTTTTGATGAAAATAGATGTATAAATAAATGTGAAATTGACCTCACAATCACAACTGAGAAATTGACCTCACAGTTCTCAGTTTATAAAGGTCAAAAATCAAACAATTTCACATTCATAAATAACTGTGAAACTGACCTCACAGTTTTAGTAGCAAAATAACTGTGAAATGGAATTCACAGTTATGCATAATAACTGTGAAAATCATTACACAATTATTTCACATTCATAAATAACTGTGAAACTGACCTCACTATTTTAGTAGCAAAATAACTGTGAAATGGAATTCACAGTTATGCATAATAACTGTGAAAATCATTACACAATTATTTACATCAAACCCAACAACTGTGAAACTTGTTCTACAGTTGTCCTAAAGGAATGACACAAAAATAACACTCATAACTATAACTGAGAAATTGACCTCACAGTTGTGCACAAACATAATTCTCAGCTTGGAAATGTACAAATCATTACACAGTTATGCACAATAAATGTGAAAATCATTACACGGTTATTTACATCAAGCCCAACAACCGTGAAACTTGTTCTATAGTTGTCCTAAAGGAATGACATAAAAATAACTGTGAAATGGAATTACGCTATGCACAATAACTGTGAAAATCATTACACAATTATTTACATCAAACCCAACAACCGTGAAACTTGTTCTACAGTTGTGCTAAAGGAATGACACAAAAATAACACTCATAACCATAACTGAGAAATTGACCTCACAGTTGTGCACAAATATTCATCAACAACTAATAAATAACGGATAAACCAAACATACTAAGAACCAAATTAACTGTGAAATTGACCTCACAGTTGTTCTAGAGCCTTTGATTCAAAATTCCATGAAGATTAAGCTATAAGCCAAAAACAACATTATACATTTTATATCTTTTACACAAGGTGCTTCAGTTCAGGAGTTCAATAAGGCAATCAGGTTCGTAAAGTTCTTCAACGCTTTTGGATTCATTTCACTTATCCCACATTAATCAATATGGCGAAACCTAATAGAAAATCTTTACACAACTGAGGAAAGGTAGATATCTCGATTCCAAACAAAAAAAAAAGACAAGTTAAATGTGACAACACAAAAACTTTCTCCAAGTTTTCCTTCTTTTTTGTATATATTGGTAGTTTATTTTCCGTTGAGTAGCCAATCATAGTGTATAAGTTTCCTGCTCAAAGATACACACACATAGACAGAAATAGAAATAGATGTGACGATTTTAACTACCTGCAGAATGAGATCTTGCACAAGTTGTTCATAATTATCATGGTGAGCTAGGTGGCGATTATCTCGCACTTGCAAAACCTCCTTAGATGCTTCCTCTTTCATGGCGCTAACCAAGTCATGCTGAGCTTGAAGAACTTTGACCTGAGAAACATTTAGCTGCATAGAGTACTCTCTGCACCAACAAAAATAATGGGAAGAAAAATAAGCAAAATACAAAGACCTAGATATTTCAAAGTTCAAACCTGAGTGGTTATGTAAAAGCAAAGTAAGAAAGTAAGCAAGATACCCAAAACCAAGTCAGATGTAATTATGGTAAGAATTGAGAGATTATTTCCACTAATTATATACAGTAATTCTATGCAACACAAAATAATCGTCAATTTAACCGCAACTTATGCTTCAAGCTCGACTGGTAAAAAATAAGCGATCCTTAAGCTGGGAATCAATGTAAGAGTCATTGTTTTGCTACTCTATACTAATAAGAACATATTTATATACCAACAGTACTATATACTGAATTGAACCAATAATACGACAACAAGAATCATCCTTATCCTATTTTAAACACCAAAAAATCAATTATGTATTAATAAGGTCTCTGTAAAGTCAGAATTGAACATTACATTTGTACTGGTGATCGAGGGGAGATGGAACAAGTAGGAAATTGAGACTTCCACTATTGTTAATAACTGCAGTTATTTATGTTACACCAACAGCTCTTACATGTGCTCTTTCTTTGAATCATGGCCACTTATTGCTCGGCTCCAAAGAATTCTTGAAATTTCATTAACAACTTTAATTATTTTTCTTGAAATTTAAAAAGTTCTTATTTTCCTTGTGAATCTACTTAGATACATGTCATTGTATATTATATGCATACCAACCAAAGCTAGTAGTACGGGTGATCACAGGGTATATGACTTGGGGTATAAATCCCCATCATAATTTTCTTATTATTAAACATATCTGTGTGTGAAGCACATGATTTCCTTGGTGATAATTATAATAATTATCTACTTTGAATCACGGCCACTTATTGCTCGGCTCTCTCTCTCTCTCTCTCTCTCTCTCTCTCTCTCTCTCTCTCTCTCTCTCTCTCTCTCTCTCTCTCTCTCTCTCTCTCTCTCTCTCTCTCTCTCTCTCTCTCTCTCTCTCTCTCTCTCTCTCTCTCTCTCTCTCTCTCTCTCTCTCTCAGAATGCTTATGTACACATTGCATAATAAGAGAATTTCCAAACCAAGAAATTGATCCCAACAGGGATCAATTTCAGTAAGAAATCGTGAGAGCAAGATGAAATTGAAGTTGAAAACATAGAGTTGGGAAAAATTACCGTCTCGTTTGAGGGTTTTGCAGTGAACGCCGACGAAGAAGGGGAAGATGATGCACGATACTTCTGGCTGTTGTCGTTGACAGGCATGGAACAAGAGAAGATTCCGTTCAACGTTCTTCGTTGCCCCTGTCGCCGGAATTGCGATTAGAGAGAGAAGGGACGCCGGAATTGCGATTAGAGAGAGAAGGGGAATAGAAAGACTAGGGCGCTTTCACCATTTAAATTATTATAAATAGGTTCAGGGACTCTACGGTCGTTTTGATTTCAACTTTAGGACCCTAAGGTAGAATTCGTTATATACTGTTTTTATTGAAATCAGAGTCTTATTGGTAAAAATCCCTAATAATAATATGTAAATAAAATGAGATAGTTATAGTAAAGATTTTAATTTAATTTTTATTATTTATCAAAGTTTTTTTTATTATGCTTTTAACGCAAAGATGTTAAACTAGTTTATTAAGGATGTTAAACTAGTTTATTAATAATCGTTGAAGTATCCGTGATAGATAATTTGATGCATTAAAGTGGTTGAAGTGATGTAACTTCCAACATCTATTGGGCTGGAGTGCACAATTGAATTTAGGAACTCCTTTAATCAAATGGGCCAGGCCTTCATATAAACAGACACAAGATATTCTGTGAGAGACAGAAATCAGAAATGGCTACGCCGACTAAGCCGGAGCTTAGAAAGGACGCGGTGAATAACCGATGGGTAATATTCTCCCCGGCGAGATCCCGTCGCTCCTCCGATTTCAAATCCAAAACCAATCCGACCCATAACTCCAACAACAAATCCGAGTGCCCGTTTTGCATCGGAAACGAGCACCAATGTGCCCCGGAAATCTTCCGGGTCCCGCCGGATTCCATCTCCAATTGGAAAATTCGGGTCATCGAAAACCTGTATCCAGCACTTAGTAGAGAACTTGAAGCTGAAGCTAAAGAAGAAGCACCCATGTGTGCTAGTCACGTAACCTTGACTGGGTTCGGATTTCATGATGTGGTGATAGAGTCGCCGGTTCACCCAGTTCACTTGTCGGACCTCTCATCGGATGAAATTGGTGATGTTTTGCTTGCTTATAAGAAGAGGATTGAGCAGATTAGTGCTTCCAGTTCTATCCAATACGTTCAGGTTTGTTGTTGTTTTTTGTTTTTTTTTTTGTTAACACTTCAGGTTTGCTTGTTTGTTTATTGTTTTTTGATTAATTGATTGTAAATAGTCTTTACTAGTTATCTCCTTATCATGTGTGTGCTTGAATGTGTGTAATTGTATAATTTATAAATTTAGAACTACCCTCTTAAATATCATGCCAAATGGTGCAATGCCTTAATCTTTGGAGATCTGGATTCCAATTCTACCCTTTACAGAAACAATTCATTTCGTCCTCAATGTTGATAAATTGATCAATCTAACTGAAGGAGTATATGCTTTTTCGAGCTGCAAAACTTTCACCAACAATTTGTATTGAGTACTAAAAGAAGAAAAAACGAACAACGTATACATATAAATGGGATTCACTTCGTCCTAATAGAAGACAATGTATTCCTTATTGGGCTCTCGAATTAAAGAGTCACATTTCCCTTTTAACTTCTTTGAACATTTGGTAAATGTGGATTTCACAAATTTTGATTTCTAGCATTGTCATTGACACCCATTTTAGTGGTGTGTGTGTGTGGGGGGGGGGGGTTATTAAAGTTAATCTTTTTTATTTAGTTTTACTTGATGGAAAATGCTATATGTGATGCAAGTTGGTGTTTTTTTTCTTTTTAATGTAAGGTGTTCAAGAACCATGGTTCATCTGCGGGAGCTTCAATGAGTCATTCTCACAGTCAGATAATAGCTCTACCAGTTATTCCTCCTTCAGCTTCTGCCCGTCTTTACAGTATGAAAGAGTACTTTGATCAAACTGGGAATTGTAGTCTTTGTGAAGTTCCATTGGGAAACCTTATCATTCACGAGTCAACCCATTTCTTCTCAATTGTCCCATTTGCTGCCACATTCCCTTTTGAGATATGGATCATCCCCCGGGATCATTCTTCTCATTTCCATGAATTAGACAGCAACAAGGTAATAGTCGGTTATTTGATGTGTTCCCCAGTTTAGCTTTTTAGTATTTTTGTGACTTCATTGATTTCCTTTTTAGTAATTTCTATATGGGTTCGTAAAAAACAGATCAATTTGCAATCTTGCAGGCAATTGATCTTGGTGGATTGCTTAAACTTGTGCTCCAAAAGATGTCTAAGCAGTTGAATGATCCCCCATATAATTTCATGATACACACTTCTCCACTTCACGTAACCCCCTCACAATTACGGTACACTCACTGGTTTTTGCAAATAGTGCCTCAGTTATCTGTAATAGGTGGATTTGAGACTGGAACTGGATGTTACATCAATCCTGTTTTTCCAGAGGAGGCTGCAAAACTTCTGAGGGAAGTATATTTATCCAGTTAGAGATGATTTTGATTATACTTTTATCGCTAGCATATATGACATCTAAATAAGAGATATGATATTGACTGTAGAGGGGAATTTTTCCATTGAATCTGTATCAAGTAATCTGTTATTTAAAATGTATGCCACTTTATTCATATATATTTTTGCGTAATTCTTATTTCTCGGAAGAATGTTTCTTTAAAATCTTCTAGCCAAATTGCTCTCAAGGTTTGACAACCATTCTGATCTGTTCATGCTGCAACGACCACGGAGCAGTATGGGTTATTGATTTTCTTGATGCTAATGAGCTAATCCCGATTCTCAGTCTTCCAAGGCTTTTTATTCTTTTACTCTAGATATACTATCTCCGTCACATAATGATGTCCCATTTTCTTGTTGTTAGTTTGAATGAACTTTGAACAATAATTTTAGGTTAAATTAATTATCATAATTGAAAATCTAGAAGTTGTTATTGATGGTATTTATAATGGTTTATCAATAACAAGTTTTAGATTTTCATTATGATAGTTAAATTAACCTAAATTTATTGCTTAATGTTCATTCAAATTAAAAAAAAAAGAAGTGGGAGCATCATTCGGGGTGGAGGGGTGAGTATTATGAGTTTGAAGCCAGCAAGCATCAATTCAATTTCTTTCTAACGAACTTGGTTATGCTGGAAGAAAGCTTGCCCCTCATACTCATCTTTGTTTTCATGCATCAATAAGCTAGCTTATTTAACTTCCATTAAGTTATAGTATTCCTTCTCTTCCTCTAGTTCAAGTGTTTGCATTGCATTTCCCGATTATGCCTCCCATTTCCAGTACTCTGCTTCCTCCCGTCAAATATTCCATTTTCTTGGCTTTCTCTACTGTATTTTCCTAAATTACGACTCCTGCATACATGCACTCTCTAAGACCAAAGTATATATCCTTGTCATTGTAGCGACACTTTACATTTCTCAATCCGGAGAATTATCCTTATAAACGAGTCTTTGATTTCAGAATTACCTTTGGGAATAATTTTACAAAGCATATCTGCTTGCAACCCTCTGGGCACATATAAGTTGCCTCTACAACCTCTAAGGATCATATTTTTCTATCAAATGAAAGTACCAAGTTGCTATTAGTTTAACTCTACCAACCATTGTTATTTAGGACGTGGATCATTCTCTCATGCTGTTGTTCCTCTATTTCATGTTGCCTCTACTAGGGGTGGACATGGTTCGGTTCAAACCGCGGTTTGAGACCGAACCGAACCAAACCACGCAGTTTGGTTTGGTTTTTTTTTCTATAAATGGTTTAGCTTGGTTTGAAAATTTAATAAACCGTGTGGTTCGGTTCGGCTCAGCGTTAGTCTGGAACCTCAAAACCGAACCAAACCGACCGAACCAAACCGATTCAGACCGAACCGCGGTTTGGAACCGTGAATCTTGAATTTGTAAGTTTGTATCTTTATTTTAGACAATGTCTTGTAATTTGTTTTGAGATGGTTTCTTTTGTTGTACTTGTTAGAACAATGAACTTTCTGTTTACTAAAACTCATTCCTATTAGGATAGTAGTATTTGTGTTTTATGTTTAATATATATGATTACTAGTTTGATAAAAAAAAATATGTAAAGAGCAACGCTTTTAAGTTGGACAGGTTTGTAGTTCGGATAGCGGTCTAGACTCTAGCTCGGACCACGGTTTGAACCGTTTATGAAACCGTGGTTTGAGACCGAATCGAACCAAACCAAGGTGGTTTGGTTTGGTTTGAAATTTTCTATGGTTCGATTCGGTTTGGTTTGGGATTTTCCCAAACCGAGTACTAGCGGTTTGGACTCCAAATTTCTTCCAAACCGAACCATGTCCACCCCTAGCCTCTACAACCTCTAAGGATCATATTGTATTATCGTAATTAATTTCAAAGCTACAGTGTACGTGTTGTTCCTCTGTTTCATGCTGTTGGTACAGGTCCTCTTCTTACTCATAGGACTCGGCTAGAATTGAGAAATTTTGGACAGTAATTTAGTAGGGAGGATATGCCTCCACTGTATTGTTTTACCAGGTATAAGAAGCAATTCATGCAGGTGAAATGGAGTTTAAGACCGATTCAGACTTGTTTGATCAAAGTTTTCAAAACTGAATTTTTGCGTGTGTGTGTGCTGTGGAGGTCTGGATGAACATAGATATCAGGGTCGAGATAAATAGGCTCCAAATGTTTTGCACTTTTGCTCAATTTATCTTTTCCGTAAACTAGGGAGAAGAAAGTTCTCTCTCTCGTAAACTAGGGAGAAGAAAGCTCTCTCTCTCTCTCTCTCGTAAACTAGGGAGAAGAAAGCTCTCTCTCTCTCTCTCTCTCTCTCTCTCTCTCTGCATCGGAGCAAGAAGATAGTGGGAAAAGCACTTCCTTGTCCATCTTTGAGTGTCGTTTCCTAATTTTTTTTTTTTTTTGGTACAATGTGTGGATTCCAATTGAGATACTCAAATATTATATACTCCATCCCTCCTTCACTTGCTTGTTTTATTGAGTTTGTACTTTCTTTTTACTCCCTCCGTCCCTAAGTCCCTAAACGTCATTCCATTTCCCTTTTCATCATCTCCAAAAGTTAGTCTCATTTCCAAAATTAAAGCTTCAAAATTACTAAATTTTCAAAACTTGTAATGTAACCATAAAATGTTTGAAAAGTTGAAAAGTTAAATGGGACAAACATTTAGGGACGGATGAGGAAGTATCATTTAGACATGAAATTATCCCTTATTAGGACAAAATAAAATGGAATTTGAGATTTTTATTATTTTTAGTATGGATGGAATATATGTGTGCACTCTATTAAATTCGAAAAGATATTTTAACGGCAAAGCCCGGATATGCTTAAGGAAAAATATACACCATCAAACAAAGGACGCAGTCAGAGAGTGTGGAAGCTGTAAAGACTCAACTTCATCTCCAGTATTTTTATGGCTTCCCTTCTTTCTATCTCTCTCCCAAAACCAACCTTACTCATCACCAAAGCCACCACCACCGCCGCCGCCACCCCTTCTCCACCGGAAACTACCCTTTCGCTCGATCAGAAATTCGGCCGGAAAGGCATCAAATTAAATGACACTAATGTTTAACTCACTGTCAGAAATGGAAGTCGTTGAAGCGTCAAATATCCAATGCCAATGTTACTTGTTACAAGCCTAAAGTATTCCGGAAAGATGATGGCTTTGAGGAGTTTCTTTTCACCACACCACCTTTTCCTATTACCAATGCTTCCAAGGGTGGGATTGGTTTGGTTTTTAATAAGGTTTCTGATGATCCAAAAACAAAAAATGGCCATCCCTGTTGATATTTCTCAATGGAATGTTAAGGATGTTGATTCTGATTTTATTGATGCTGTCCCGGTTAATTTTTTATTTTTTTTTTAATAGTAACATAGAATATATATTAATAAAGGAAAATCGGTTCGGGGCCGAAAAAGTTTTGATACATTTTTGTAGCATAATATTGTACATTGGATAAATATCGTACAAAGCATGAAATCAATCCTTGTATAAGAAATTGTCACCTCTATTCTCAAGTATTGGAGGAGTATTTAGTGTTTAGTAGTTATGCTTTTCACCTTGTAAAATCTAAGACAAACAAATGGGTACTACTATATACAAGGCTTCTTGTATACAAGGCACGATGAAATTACTAAAATGCCCCCATATAAATACTTTTAAAAAAAAAATTCTTCCCCTCCCTCTCCATTTCAAACGCCATCCGCCGGTCTCTCTTCTCTCTCGCTCTCGCTCTCAAAAACCAAAACCTAAGAAAAACAAACGGTTTCTCTTCTCTCTCTCACTCGACGAACGACGCCACCACCACCGCCGACGATGAAGACAAACCTCCCTACCGGTGGAAAGTCCGCCGCTCCAAAGAAAGTAATTAATTTTAACCTAAAATTTCAATTTGAAAACCCTACAACAAATGTATGCCTAAAATGGATTATATAATGCTTAATGTTGTTTAAACGTATCCTAAATGGTTCTAATTGCGATTTCGTAACATTAATTTGGTTTTTTGTTTGAATCGGATACGAATTTGTGTGCCTAAAATTTGAAGTTGTCGGCGTGCGTTTCGTATGAACACATACGAATGGTTACCAACATATCGGGTATTGGCATACGAAATGTAAGGCGATTCATCGGTTTACATTTCGTGTGACAATACCGAAAATGTTGGTAACATTTGTATGTGTTCATACGAATGGTGACCAACCTTTCGTGTATTGGCATACGAAATGTAAACTGATGAATCAGTTTACATTTCGTATGCCAATACACGAAAGGTTGGTCACCATTCGTATGAACACATACGAAATGTTACCAACATTTCGGGTATTGTCACACGAAATGTCATCTGAATCTTGAATATTAACTGTCTCTTATTTAATTTTTTGTAGGGACGTAACCCTGCGACGGCCTCTAATAGAAAGAGGAAGGCCGAGGAGGCAGCTGCAGCTATGGCAGACAAACGGTCCAAAAAGAAGAACGACAAGAATGTCGTTATTCTTTGGCCGGATGTGGTTGAGGAGAGTGATAGTAGTGAGAAGTTATTCTAGTGAGGATTCATCTTCACGTACTCTGTCCCGAGGTGCATCTGTGCAGGAGGAGGCGGAGGAGAGTGTATCTGTGAGGCCTCGCAAGAGGCGGGAGGCACGGGGCAGAAAGGGGAAAGGGGCCAAGGATGACGAGTGGCAGCTGAAGAGTAACCCCGGTGGCGGCCGGAGGAGGTTCGGTTGTTGTACGGGTTTGGTCATCATCGAGCCCGTAAGATATGGGAGAACGCCACTTGTGAGCCGGTGTTGAAGCGCCAAACAAGGCGGCGAGATTTTAGATAAGTAAGTATATGATTTTGTTTATTATTAAATAGCCATTTGCAAAACATTATCAAGATTCAGATGACATTCCGTATGCCAACATACGAAATGTTGAGTGATATTTCGTATGTGTCCATACGAATGGTCATCAACATGTCGGGTATTGGTATACGAAATGTAAAGCGATTCATCGGTTACATTTCGTATGCCAATACACGAAATGTTAGTCACCATTCGTATGAACACATACGAAATGTCACCAACATTTCGGAGTATTGGCATACGAAATGTCATCTCGAATCTTGAAAGCGAAGGAGTATTAATTATAATTTTTTGTTTGGAATCAACGGGTTCTCCCATGCTTCTTTACCGGAGGATGATAGAGCTTGGTGGGCTCGTGTTGAGGGTACCGGCCTCCATTTTCTTCATGATGCTACCATTCGCCGGCCTAGCATGGCGCTCCTAACGGCGTTTGTGGAGCGGTGGTCTCCGAGACTAATACCTTCCACATGCCGTGGGGTGAGATGACGATCACTATGCATGACGTCACTCATATCCTAGGTATATTCTTGTTTGTTGTCTATTTTTTATAAATTTCATAAATTTTATCAATTTTATTAATTATTTCATTTTCAATTTGTAGGCATCGGTTGTTCGGTGGCCACTGTTGGGAAGGCGGTTCCGAGCTGACGTAGCCGCTATCGGGGCACGCCTTGAGACATGTCGGAAGGGGACGACCTACTCTTTAGATGGCCTCCGCCGTTCCTTTGAGTCCCCTTCCGACATGATCGACGATGAGCGCGCCGCTACGTACATCATGTTCCTCCCTGGGCTCCACGCTGTTCGTGGACAAGACTCGGGATAAGATGCCCTCGACTACCTTTCATTGTGCGTGGATATTGACGAGTGGGGGCTCTATCTGGGGGACAGTGGGTTGGCATATCTATACGGGAGTTGGGGAAGGCATCTAGATACGGATGCGAAGCGTATTGGCGGTTGTTTGAGTCTTTTGGAGGTAATATTTAACAATCATTTAATAATTACAACATGCATTTATGGTTATAACATTGTTAACTTATTTATTTCATACATTTGCGAGCTGGATATACGAGCACTTTCCGGTTTTCCGGAGAGATTGACCCGTTATGGACGGAGGGCCGGTAGAGGCTCGTAGATGGGTACGTCGTCACGGTGGTAGGGATATGCCCCATCTATTGAAGTTTCGGCATACCACTGGACACGATGACGGTTGATAGGGTGAGTTAGTTATATTTAAAGTTTTACAAATTATTATTTACGTTGACGGTGTCTAACAAATTCATTTTTAGGTTTGTTGGACTCCTACGGCACCACCCGGGCGCTTTTACCGGTCTCATACTTTCGTGGGGTTATACGCTTCCGGGGATATCACGGAGGCGTATTTGCTGGCCGTGTTACACGCCGGTTTGGGATCCGGCGAGAAAATCCCCAGAGACCCCATATCTTGCTCCCCCAAAATTGTTCATTGATAGCGAGGTCAAAAGGGGTACAAGAAGTCCTATGGAGGGCGTGATGATGTATGGGAGGATTGGTTAGAGGACGGCTTGGGGGTTTCGATCCATTGCGTAGATGGGGCCCGTCCGTGAGCACATCCCGATCTGTTATTTCCACGTATATGCGGTGGTTCTGGCTAGGACTCATGTTCGGATTACTAATCCGAATCATGATGCCCTAGTTAACGTTCCACCACCGCCTAGGATTGTAGAGGCACGAGGCATACTAGTTTCACTTTGCTCACGGATGACGGTTTATCTTGCTCTGTCAAAGATAAGATTAGACGGGTATTTGAGGCGTCGCGAGACGCTTCATGATTATTATGTTCATTTTGGTTGTTTATGTTGGTTTGTAAATTTTGGATACAATGTTTGTTTTGGAATATGTTTGAGAATATGTAAATTTTGGATACAATGTTTGTTTTTGGAATATGTTTTGAGATATGAAAATTTTGGATACAATGTTTGTTTATGGAATATGTTTGGAATATGTTTGGGATATGTTTGGGATATGTTCATTTTGGTTGTTTATGTTTTGGAATATGTTTGGGATATGTTCATTTTGGTTTGTAAATATTGTTGGTATTTGTTTCGGTTTGTGTTTCGGTTTGTTGCTCTCGGAATGACATTTCGTGTGCTTATACACGAAATGATTTTGCTCATCTCGTATATATACACACGACATGTTTTCTTTTATCTCGTATAAATACACACGAGATACATTCTTTGGGTAGTTATTGTATTTCGTGTAATTTTCATACGACAAAAATGAAATAAGTCGTGTATATATATACGAGTTATATATGACATATCGTGTATAAGCACACGATATGGTAGTACGAGCAACATCTTACGAAACACAAGCGAAACAAATACCAACAATATTTACAAACCAAAATGAACATATCCCAAACATATTCCAAAACATAAACAACCAAAATGAACATATCCCAAACATATCCCAAACATATTCCAAACATATTCCAAAACTTCATACAAAAAATAATCAATACGCTATACACATAAACTATGGCCTATTTTACGCAATTCGTGCTTCGTTCGCCATAATTGAGAGTCGGTTGAATGTTTCTATCCGAGTTACGTATGGCATGATCGGAGTTACTTGCGCTTGGATCACGTTTCTCCCCGATATAGTGCTACGATGGTATCGGGTAATCACTATCCGACATGTGCGGCTGCAAAAGTAATAAAATAGTCAAATATAACAAATTTAGAAAATATAGTTAAATGTAACAAATTTAAATAAGATAGTTAAATATAACGCATTAAAGTATCATACCAATATAAAATGGTTTCCCACATGTCCCAACACAAGTGTGTGTGTAGGTGGTCACATTCCTTGTGGTACGATCATTTGGTAGGCATGTGAAGCCGGCGGTTTGCGAGTACGAGACAAACACCACATTATACACCGTGGCTATGATGTGCCCTATCTGCAGGAGTATCAACCAATAATATTCCGTACAAGGAGGCATAGTGAGTAATGCGACTATAGAGCTCGTCCATATCTCGCCGAGGCATAACTCTCTCATAAAGCTCGCGGCGATGAAGCGGCTCCTTGGCACAATCTGAGCGCACTCTTTGCCACATCTCCTGCATTCCGTATATTTGCTTGGCCCTCTTGCTCTATATCCACAATTTCCATCACCCATCACATACGTGAAGCCATCAATAAATGGGACAATGAGAGGGGTAAGCAACATCCTATGGACAAGTATGTATATCATTGACTTGTCCATTTCCACGACCCCGCCCCGTCCCCGTCCCCGTCCCCGACCTCGACCTCGACTTCGACCTCGACCTCTCCCACGACTGAAGCGGCTAGTGGTGGAAGAGATGTAGGAGTGGTAGGGCTAGATGGTGTAGTGTTTGAAGGCGATCTCGACATCAAACTGATTGGGTTGATGCAATAAATGAAGATCTAGACACTGCCGCTAGTGGAGGGTGGTGTAGTAGGGACTCCAAAATGTACGTCGGTGCGCTCCCAATCGACGGTACTCTACTGGCTGGTGGTCGGGGTTTATTTGCCTTTGAAATATGATCCGGCTCGAAGCATCTCCGGTTTGTGGATGTAACCCTTCATTTATCGTTTGAAATAACCTTCTCTTTACGAGGTCAGTGCGTTACGCGGTTCATTCAACACAACTTCAAAATCGGGTCCGGTGGGACGGTATTCTACTTCAATGTCCAACTTCTTCCAAAAATCATGAATCGAGGACAACTCAATCCGGCCCCCGAGTTTTGTATGCATGCAATCTCGTGACTACATGGAAGTCCGTGTGTTCGCCTCGAGTAACACCCACGGCTGAAGGATCCATGACATTATCCCCACAGCGACTCCGCTCTTCTTTGATGATGTCAGAAAATTTGTCTTTGACACTCGACCCAATATGTCTTGATACGAGATCACATGTCTTCATATCATTTGGAATTCTACTCTTTGATTGCTCCATAGTAGCTTTGATTGTTGTTATTTGGATTTCCATAATCTCATGAGCCTTTTTGAATAATGTGTCAAAAGTAGAAGAAGCACTCCCAAGGCCTTCTTGACTGTTATGCTCACTCTCCATTTTGTTCGTGGTGTGGGTTCCGAAGTGCGATGGCGATCTGTGTGCATCGACAAAATATTCGTAGAGTATGGAGCAATCCAAGTCTCGCGGAGGTAGGTCAATAAATCGGGATAAGATGCGAAATGATCGCAAAACGATTGCCAACGGGTGTCCCACTCTTCGCGAGTAGCGGGCTGATATTGCTTTATTAAATCTCCTCATGAATGATAGTGCAAACTCATTTGCTACCGGTTTTAGCCAACGCTCTCTTTTTAACATTGACTTCGATATGCCTTCGACACAAATGGTGTGCGGTCTCGGGAAATACCATTTGGACGGCATTAATGAAAGCCAAGTCACGATCGATTAAGAAAACAGTTGGCATGTGGGGAGTATGAAAAAGACTTTGCAAATTCTTGAGTGCCCACGTGTAATTATCAGTCTTCTCATTTTGGAGGAACGCATAGGCAATTGTGAAATTCTTCCCCGTTGAAGTAAATCCTATAATCTCAAGTAACGCCATTCCATAGCAGTTGGTGTTGTAAGTGCAGTCACCTTGTATCAATAAAAAAAAATAAAGTTAGAAATGAATAAAATTGCAATTCAAAAAATGCATACGACTTGTGGAAAACGAGTCAAAAAACGAGATTCAAAAAATCAAAAATTTACCTTGTACTACATATGGAAAACAGGTTAAGCATATCCGATGCTCGTGGGTGAGAGAAGAATATGTCACCGATCATGTCACTCTCGTTAGCTTTCCTCATGAAGAAGGTATATTTCTTATCCTCGAGGGCTTTTATGAAGCTGTTGAAGCGAGGATCTCCCTTGTCGTTCTTGTGACTTGCATTTTGTGAGGGCATTGTGGACGTGTTTCGAAGTACTCACGTTCTTCTCATCCTTCCTCTTTAACATTGTTAGAATGTTATTTGGACGCACCGAAGGCTGACTTGCGCTACACACCTCCTCATATTCAGAACTAGTCAATTTACCCAACGGATGACCTTCGGGATACGTTGGAAAGTCGTGATTATGAGAACCATGCTTCACAACGTAACCCCATACCCCATCACCCCTATCTTTGGCCCGGATTTCAAAATTGCACCCAATCTTCTTCGTGCTAGTCAACCTCACATCTTTAGTTTTTTCGGACTGTACTTGCCACCAAAATGGCATACAATCTTCGCGTAGCCTAGGATCTTGCCACTTGTCTTCCTCGAATCCACTATAGAAAGGGTTATATTTTGACGGGCCGCGATATCCCGTACGTGTTTAACAAGATCATCCCTATTTGAAAATAATAGGGATGTATCGAATTGATCACTGACATCCGGTCCCTACAACATCAATTAGAAAATTGCACAATAAGCAACAGGCTGTATGACATTTCGTGTATCATTATACGAGATGTTCCTGGAACATCTCGTGTAAGTGTACCCGACTTAAACCCATTTATCTCGTGTCATACAATACGATATAATACACCATAACTCGTGTATAAAAACACGACAAATAGCATAAAACTCGTATAATATGACACGAAATAGAGTAATATCAGAATTTAAAAATCCAATCTTGAAAAACAATTTCGTTTCAAGATTGGATTTTTATTGCGACTTTGATCAAAACACCAAATATAACTTTAAAAACTTACTTCATTGCTTTGCTTGGATTTTGATTTTGATGTGGAGAATTTGGTGGCAAACCTTCTTCTTCAAAAATATATTCCACAAGCTCAAGATCAATATGATCATAAAAACTTGGAGAATGTTGTGGAGAATCCATACTATGGTGTTAGATGATATGAGAATTAATGAAAATAATGGGCATAAATTTATGGGTGTTAAGAATAGGACAATGGTGTCACAGCTGCATGGGAGTACAGCAGCAACGGTGTTTCTCTCTGTTGGGCCGTTGTCTGCGTGAATATCGTTTTTGATGTAGGGTTTCAGGGTGTATCTCGTGTGTATATACACGAGATACTATGGTACATATCGTGTATACAAACACGATATAGTATTTGTTTCTGGTAATTATATCGTATGAACAATACACGAGATGCACCTTGATTACTTTCGTGTATTGTTCATACGAAATGCCTCAGTAAATATCGTGTATTTAGACACGACACAACATATAATAAAATAAAAAATGGTATACGGCTACCTCATTTATTTATTTTTAATTTTTTTATACATTCTAAATGACATTTAAAGTGTTTTTCATCTACATCACTTTCCTCAAAATCCAAATGGAGATTGAATTAGAAATATTTGCCATTATTTAGGGTTTTTAGGGTTTTACATGTCCCGATCTTGCCAAAAATGGTATACGGCTACCTCGTTTATTTTTTTAATTTTTTTCTACATTCTAAATGACATTTAAAGTGTTTTTCATCTACATGAGTTTCCTCAAAATCCAAATGGAGATTGAGTTACAAATATGTGCCATTATTTAGGGTTTTTAGGGTTTTATGTGTCCCGATCTTGCCAAAAATGGTATACGGCTACCTCGTTTATTTTTTTTTAATTTTTTTCTACATTCTAAATGACATTTAAAGTGTTTTTCATCTACATGAGTTTCCTCAAAATCCAAATGGAGATTGAGTTACAAATATGTGCCATTATTTAGGGTTTTTAGGGTTTTATGTGTCCCGATCTTGCCAAAAATGGTATACGGCTACCTCATTTATTTATTTTTAATTTTTTTATACATTCTAAATGACATTTAAAGTGTTTTTCATCTACATCACTTTCCTCAAAATCCAAATGGAGATTGAATTAGAAATATTTGCCATTATTTATGGTTTTTAGGGTTTTACGTGTCCCGATCTTGCCAAAAATGGTATACGGCTACCTCGTTTATTTTTTTAATTTTTTCTACATTCTAGATGACATTTAAAGTGTTTTTCATCTACATCACTTTCCTCAAAATCCAAATGGAGATTGAGTTACAAATATTTGCCATTATTTAGGGTTTTTAGGGTTTTACGTGTCCCGATCTTGCCAAAAATGGTATACGACTACCTCGTTTATTTTTTTAATTTTTTCTACATTCTAAAATGACATTTAAAGTGTTTTTCATCTACATGAGTTTTCTCCAAATAAATAAAGTGGTATCACTTAAATGTGATAGGTTATATGATATTGTATGATCCAATATGACGTTTGTTCCTTGTCATGTATAAGTGTATAAATTTTGCTCAATTAACAACACAATTCAATAATATAACATAGAATATGCGTATCATTTACATCGTGTCGCAAATCATCGAAGAACACCTTCATTATGATATGTCGTATGGATATACACGATTTTAGTACATTATATCGTGTTGTTGTGTACGAAATTAATGACAGAGTAAATTTAAATTTCGTATAATTTCATACGACCTATTATTTAACCCAATTAGTTTATGTCGTGTAAAAGTACACGACATGAAGGCTTCTTGTCGTCCTTTCGAGCACGACAGACGAAGGGTAGTTTGGGAATTATTGGTGCCTTGTATATAACATGCCTTGTATATAGAATTCTCCCAAACAAATTCTTAGTACTTCAATATTACAATATGTTACAGATAGAATTGCGCTTGTTGTGATACGAACCCTTAATTGTCTCGATCGATTCTGCAATCACCACGCTCTACTCGACCAGTCAATATCATTAGTTAGATATTGATTACGTATTCCACTCCCAAATCCAATGCTTTCGATATTAGCTTAGAGAAAGCAATATAGTTGAGATAATATATGGAGTAAAGATATATTTTGCATGTAGCATATTACGAGGGTAAAGACCCTTTATATTATAGTTAACATGGTCACAGTCACAATCCCACTAATATTATACTAGACCAAACTTATCTAACAAAAACTTGTTAGTATCCTATTTTGAACGTATCAAGATAGGTACCAACAGTCCAAGTCCAACATCTATCACTCGTTCAAAATGGGAATGCCTCTCTTAGTATAATACATTCTCAAGGTCATGAAATGCTGATCTCTTCATAAATGAAGTGAGGCGTGCGACCAGACGAGAAAAGAATAAAAGGGTAGGAGTGATATATTAAATACCATCTACTAAAAAACTCGTCTATACCCTATACATTATGATTACATCAATTCAAACATGCTTAACACCTCATAAGCAGTGTTTAAACCTCAATCAGTTTACGTGCTTAATATCAACCTTTTGAACCATGCGTTCAATATGATCGTTCGGATATTGAGTCACTAAAAATAGATGTATATCATAATTATCTTCCAAAGATTCTCATGTCAATTATCCTTATATTAATAGCTTTCCCATCAATGCTCCGAGGAGGGCAACCATAAATGCAAAGCCCTTTAGGCGACATGTCAAAGTAGCGTCATTAATCTTTAGATTATTGACATCTTTCTAAGTCACAGAGCGCATAAGTGTGATCACATACATACAGATCACTAGAACTCACACATTGACGAAGCAAGGATGATTCATTCACTTTCAAGTCGCTTTATAGTTATATACAATATGATATGTATGCTACGGTGAAACTCCCACTCGAATGGGCATGTCATACTCGAACATCGTGCGAATCTTAGTCTAGTGCCCATATGGCATCTAACCTGAGTCTTCAAAAGCAGTCACTCTTCTAGTGTCTTTTAAGGGTGTCAATTTTGACTTTTCAAAAGGACATTCAAAGTTGCGAACCGTAAAACTTCGAATCGACACACATATAAGTAGATTTCATCTTAACCGCATGTTAAGGCGATATATGATAATGTCATTTGCACACCCCCTTAATAAAAAATGTCAAATACATCATTATCTCATCTTACTCGCTCGCATAGCGACAAGGCGAATTACCCGTGTGAGAGGGACAATTCAAATCCTTTAGACATCTTTTTAATTAAAATGTATACCACGTAATAATCACATTCCATATACATAATAAGAAATGAAATAACATGTATTAAATTCAAAAGATAATGAAAATAATAATGTCACAAATGTGTTCTAAAATAAAAACTCGAATCCTACACGCCCTTAGACCTTACACAAAGATCAAAAAGTTTCTTTGAATAGAGTTTTAATCATAGGGTATGTCAACACATTATTAGTAGGATTATATTATAGAACTACATTCACTCTTGCAACAAATAAACAAGTGAAATGACATCTAATTTAAATGTGATTGGTTACGATGCTTGAGATCCCTTTTGAATCTCTACGTAGCCAAACACACAATTAATGACTATTCGACTATTCACATTTTATTTACCATCTAGATGTTATAAGAATCTTTATCGACCATATAGTTTCCTGATTATTAGGGAAATACATTCAAATACTTATTGGTTAACCAAGAAATAACTACTCCACATAAGCAATGTATCTACTAATTAGATTTGCGCATATCTACACATCATCCCTAATATATATCAGTGTAACTTCTTACGTTAAGATCCGCACCTTTGGAAAACAATTCTTTAGACTTTTAGTACCACATAGGTAGCCAACAACCTTTATAACCACCAACCCATTAGCAGGACAAAGGTAATACTGGAAATGATCTATTATCCCTATAGCAAAACAAAAGTTAGGTAGAGTAAGCACAAATAGCAAACATCATACGACTAACTACATTTGCATATAGAGTTCTAGTCATTACTCTTTTATCATATTTATTATTTATTATGACATTTAAATGAATATACATATGTAGTTCATTGGAATGATTATGGGTTCTTAAGAAAATCATTCTTAAACATTTAAAAACCTCCGAAAGTGTAAGTACCCAAATCTGGCTCATGTCTTCCGGTTAAGTTTCCCGGCAATTCTCCGGACTTTCCTAAAGTTCAGGGGCAATTTGGGAACTTTCCCAAACCTTCCGAGGGGCGAAAGACTTGTTAGGAATTAAAATTCCACGTAGTCCCTCGCTGGAAAGACCTTCTAGAATGCCACCTTGCATGGTTCTAGAATCAGACTGAGTCACTAATGGATAAGACCGCACGGCTTCATTAGCCAAAGGTTACAGCCGCACGGCTTCATTAGGTAGCACAAATCTGCCTATAAATAGAGGCCTCCTCTATTCATTTTGAAAAAAAGGAATTTTGAGCACTGTTACTCTGCCAAAATACAAACACGAATTTCCAGAAATCTGAAACTACTCAAAATCACCTCCCTCCTCTCCAAAACCCCTCCAAGGTTGCTCCTTCCTAAGGAAATCTTCAAGGGAGATAGAGGAGCACCACCATTGGTAACCTCTCCTCCTTTTGTCTTTAAAATATACTTGTCATACTTGCTATATTGCTCTTTGCTATTTATATTGCCATCTACTTGCTTTATATTTGATTTATTGCCATAAAAATCAAGTCTTTATCTATGTAGATCATAATACCCCCATTCCCCTATCACATGGGATTCATGGAGGATCCATCCCAAGGATGAACAATAAGACCTCAAATGGCTTGTTCTAGGGTGGATTTCTCACATGATGATGTGAAAATAGCATATTTTTCATATAAAAATATCATCTTTTTCATTAAAAATGTCATCTTTATTCATAAATGTCATTCCCCTTCCCATAGACCTTGCTTCCAAGGATTGTCCACCTAAATGGTTCTTAAAGGACATAGGAAAGCCATAAAGGTCCTCCCTTTTCATTCCTAGTCCTAGCTTGCATCATGTTCATTACATATGTTAGCATAAAAATGTCATCTTTACTTTAAAAATGCATTCTCCATTTCCCTCATGGTTGGATCACTCTCCAAGGATTGCCTAGTGACCTTCTTAAGACACAAAAAGGCATAGGATGAGTATAAAGATCCAATCTTTATACCCCTCCCCTTAGTTCCTTTGGTACTTGAAGCATCTCTTGGGGCGTAATGGTGTAAAGGTCCTATCTTTACATCATTTCCTCCACATAAAGATGTCATAGCCGGATATTCCTTTAGAAAAGGATGAACTTGAGCCCCTACATCTCCGATCATCACTTGAGACGAGCATAAATGTCCCGACTAAGTTCAAATCGTCTCAAGATGTAGGATTGATGGGCAAAGGTCCTTCCTTTCTAAAGAGTCTCATCCTTGGACTATATAAGAGGTGTCCCTATTCCTATCACATGTGATCCAAGGTCTCATAATGATGATCATAAGTCCAAGATGAGAACGGGATCAAAGTCCCGAACATATCAAAATCCAAGGAATCCCGAGCGATAACCAACTCATGGTTTATACGTCCGGAAGACCACTTGGCACATCCCCCCCCCTTTTATCAAAACACATCCCACACACGAAAGCAAAACGGCAAGCATGAAAGTCGGATCTTGGAAGACTTGCTTCGGCAAGGCTCCTTGGGTGAACGCCAAACGTTCTTCCCAAGGGGTAACTTAACATCCAGAACCAAATCTTTTTTTTCAAAGTTTTGAGGAAATCAAAATGGCGTGGCGACTCCGTTTTTCAATTTAAACCGGATGTCTTCAAACCGATGTGAGGCGGTGACCCCTTACACGAGAAAACGGTTCCAACATATAAAAAAATAAACGAAAAAGAGAGCTGCGATCTTGGGCACCACATTCACAGTTTGGCGATTCCGCTGGGGAATAAACCAAAAGAAAGCTTTCATTTAAAAAAAATAATAATAAAAAAAAAGATACTTGGTATATAGGTGGAAACCATTAAACTTCCCGTTATCGCCTCCTAACATGAGTCTGGAATAAACTATGGTCTAACAATGCCACGTACCGGTATCTTTTAAAAAAAAAAGAGAAAAGTTTTTTTTTTTGAGTGGGTTAGCCTTCCGCCGCAGATCCGATTCTCATGATTGCCTTCTTTTCCTTGCATTTCATTGCATTGTTGGTTCTTGGGATTGTGCACATTTTGGATACTGAACATGAAGCTTTCTGGAGCTGAAAAGGTGCCAAAACGTTTGGGGAACAACCTGCAAATGAAAGAAAATGGAACCTGGAAAATTGATTGATGCAGCCGTGTAAGTGCTCCAATTTGAGCTTGTTAGCATTTTCGTTAGAAAATTAACGAAAGTTATAACATTACTAACATTTCTAACATTCCTAACTTTTCTAACAAAGTAAGGGTAAAATGGGCATTGCCATTTAAAGTTAAACCAAGAAAAGAATCTCAAAAAGCAAAAGAAATTGGAAAAATCCGAATTAAGCAAGTTGAAAAACAGCAATCAGTTTGAATTTTCTGAAAATATTTCTCCTGTCCAACAGCCTACACTGTAGCAGATGAACAAGGCACACCTGCACACGTATCCGCGCGGATGAGTTTGCTTCTCACAGAGGGCTATAAATTGAACCCTCCTCTCTCGCCTACACAACACAAATCACTCACAAAGAATAAAGACACTCAAGGCGAAAAATAGAGAGAAAACAGTGGGAATTCACTTGAATTGCCACCATTTTCTCTCCAATCTTTCCCAAATCTCACTCACTCACAAACACTTCAAATCACTCTCATACATACTCTCATACATACACCAATCCAAGCTCAAATCACCCCTTAGGAGGAGGATTAGAGAGAAAACATAGAGGACTTCATTGTTATCTACTTGTTTTCTCTTTAACCAACTCAAATCATCAACCCTAAACACTTTCAAGCCCTAAACACATTCAAGCCTTTGAATCCATTCAAACACAAAAACACAAGGAAGATAGGTATAACCTCCCTCTCCTTACCCTAAAATTCATCCATGCATGCATTTTCAAACTCCAAAATGTAGTTTGTTCATCTTCTTTTCTTAGATCCAAGAAGATCACCATGGAAGTTCATCTCCATGGATGATCTTCTACAAGGATCAACATTATTTTCAAAGTTTTCTTACTTACTTACAAAGAAAACACATTTTCAAAACCCTAAAAATCATTTTCATACATTAAATCTCTTTTTCAAAGGATAAAATTCTCCTTCCCAAGCAAATGAAGTGCTTAGTCCTAATGTACCCCAAGGATGGTTTGATATAGTTGATTCACCACTAAAATTTTAAGTGATCACTAATCAAAACCTAGGGAAATGGGGACAAGCATGGATGCAAAACCCCCTTTAAAATCATGTTTTCCTTCTTGAGAAGTTGCTGTCCAGTAGCAATTTTCTAAGACCCCAGTCCATGGTCTAATTTTGTGGACACAGATAAACTTGGAATTTGGTGTTGACTACAAAACACTTTTTGTAGCCAACATCCAGAGCTTTCCAGAAATATTTTTACTTTATTTTTTGCGTGAATAAAACTCCCTTTTTCAAATTTTCCTTTAAAGGTCAGTTCATCAGTCTCTGGAAGTCCAGATTTCACATCTGAGATTTCCAGAAGGTTTTGGGTCCTCAAATCATCTCCAAAATGAAAAGTTCTTTTACAGAAACCTTATTTAAGGTGTTTTGAACATTTTTCATTCTCGGACATTTCCCAGATTTTGGAGTTTTCAAGCCCTAAAGTCCATTTCAAAATTAAGTGTCCACTGCCTTTTTCCTTCTGGCAGAAATGGTTTTCAACTTCCAAAAATATTTTGAGTGTCAAATCTCAACCCAAAAATCACACCAAAAATCATGGGATCTGTCCAAAGTCTAATAAAGAATTTCCAATTTTTACTTTCCTCAGTTTCAACTTATTTTGGCCAAAGTAACACACACACACACACACACACAAACAAATGGTTTTTAGCTTGGAAGACTCGTTTTACGAGGCATTCCGGGTGCACACTAACGTCCTTCCCGGCGTGTAACGTGACCTCCGAACCCAAATTTCTAATCTCGGGCATTTTTCAAAGTTTTGGCCCTTAAAACAAAAATGGCGTGGCGACTCCGTTTGATTTCAAAAAATCGGGTACATCACAGTGGCGACTCCGCTGGGGAATAAATAAGCTTTTTCTAAAAAAAAATGATATTTGGTATATTGGTGAAAACCATTAAACTTCCCGTTATCGCCTCCTAACACGAGTCGGGGATAAATTGTGGTTTAACAATCCCACGTACCGGTATCATTGTTTAAAAAAAAAAAAAGCTTTTGAGGGTCAAGCTTCCGTCCCGGCATTAAAAATCATTTGTTGTGTGTGTTGATTTTTGCATATTTTCGTGTTGTTTTGGCCGCTTCGGTAAAAGTCAAAATGTTATCTGTCGGAATCATGTCCCTAACTGTCGGAATTTTTGTGCTTATGTGCTCATTTCAAAAAAAAAATTTCAAAAAAAAAATTTTAAAAAAAAAAAAAAAATTCAAAAAAAAACAAAGAAAATTTTCAAAAAAAAAAAATCATGCATCATTCTTTTTAAGACACATGAAAAATTTCTATTTTACTCAGAAAAAGAAGATAGACTGCTTGCACACTACGCGCACGTGACCTTACACTGCACACTACGTTCCTAACCCGGGGAAATCCTTGTCGCGGCCCGTTTAGTCTTATTACGCCTCTCGGTGCAAGCACAGGACTACCCAAACATCCCATGGAGCCTCGTGTCGATCATGCACTTGTCCGTGACACACTTTGTCCGAGACCCGATTGGTTTTTAGTTTGGTCTGTGTCATGCCCTTTCTGTGTATAGACCTTTCCTTTCAAGCCTTTGTCGGCATACCGACTCAATATCTTTCGGGGACCCTAATCGCCGAAGCTCGCCGGTTTTTCGCCGCACTTTGACCAAGATATTGACCGGCGCCTTGACTTCGGCTCGATCGGCACAAATTATACACTGACTCCCAGCATGACACTGAGTCATCAAGGATTAATGATTATTCCATGCCTAATTACGGCCTAATTGACGACAAGTCAAGATCAATTGTGGACATTTATCAGTCCAAATCATGCCGACTTTTTGTCGAGCCCTCGGACATGATCTTGACTTTGACGTCAGCTTTGTCCGTAATTTACATTGAATGCTCGTTAAGACTTGATTACCCGCCGACTTTTAGGATCATTTTTCTTTCGGTCGGTGGGACCCGCTTGCCCTATAGGACCCTCGCCCGGGCCGTCCACCCCGGGAGGTCGAAATACGAGGTGGAATACGAGGGGCTTATAGACGTAGTGACGGGGCCCACTGATCCAGGATCCAGAGTAGTTTGTGAAAAGAAGAGCAATCTTTTCCAACCGATTAGGTTTAATAAAACATGTTTTAAGTAAATTTAAACAAATAATCGCATGTTGCATGAGCCCTAAGCCCAAACACCAACCTGTTCCGCTTTCCGAGTCCGAACCACACCCTTTCGTGCCTTCCACAGTAAGCAAAGTTTGGATCAAGCCCCGGGTCATCGTTTGTTCAAATCAGTCATTCCGGAGTCGATACTTCATCGGTTTCCTCCTCGCTTCAGCTCAAAGTTTCGTAATGGCCAACTCAGAGGAGAACAGTGGGGGACGTACGGATCCGCACCCCGAAAATTCGCAAAATGCCGAGAAGTGGAATCAGATGTTGGAACGTATAAGACAACATCAAGAGGCTCAGATCCCCAGTTATGGGAAGGTATCGAAACCAGGCTAGCAATTGTTCGCAACCCTAATGGAACATTTACGGTTGATGCGAAGATTGGAACTAATTACCCTCCCGGGTATGCCAACTACCGTCAAATGCCATGTTCCCTTTCGTGTGGAACTACTAATGGGACAAGCATCCCCAAGCCTATCACTCAGCCTGCCTCTCGGCCTCATCGTATCGATACTCCTCAACAGTCCGATCTTGGTCAACTTCCCCTCTCACCTCTCGGTTTTCACCTTTGGGTTTCAATCGGTCGTTTCGCCGCAGCCTTGGAATGGGTTAGTTCGCTACTCCAAAACCTCCGCCCGGCCCGGGCCATCGGGCCTGGAATTGGTCGGTCAAGTACATCTCGGCCCCTACAGCTCGATACTCATCAACAGTCCGATCTAGGTCAACCCGCCCCGGTGCCTCTCGTGTCTCACCACCAGGATTGAATCAGTTGCCTTTCGCCCCACACTTGGAAGGGGTCAGTTTACTACTTCACAACATCGCCCGATTTGGGTCATCATCTCGGAAGGGGTCGGTTCGCGACTTCTCAAGCCTAGCAAGGTGTGACATGGCTCCGCAAGCCATTTCGGGTCGGTTGCTTCTCGTGCTCCATGGTTCAGAGGGGGCCAGCTTGCTTCCTCCAATTCTCAAAGCACATTTGCCCCTATGATACTGCAAGATCACATGGGCCACCAGGCTCTTATCACCACTTCATCAGGTTTACCGTATTCACAACATCCTCCAAGCTCTACCTCGTCCCTCCGGTTGGGAAGTCCGACAAGGTCAAATGCTCCTCATCAAATTCTCCACCCGGCTGTTACACAAGCTGCTCCTGCTCATCAAGTACAGTATGCACATTACCCTTGTAGTCACGTTCCTCAGTGTGGTCAAGACACGTTCAGTCCTACTGTTACGATGCCTCAAATCTCATATCTTCAACAGCCTTTTGGATCCACACTCACTGCTCCCTGGTATCCAACCATTACGAGCCATATATCCTCATCTTCGGCAACTGCCAGGCCTTATGAGGAGGGTTACGGTCACGATTTTAATGCTCAGATTGTCATCCCTCCCACCAAAGTACTTCCTACTGTGGTTTCATTTAATGATGCCAGTCTTGTGGCGGTGTCGTGCAGTCCTAGTGTTCCTATTGACTCGTCCAATGGATTATTGAAAGAACCAGTTGAGAAGGTACAAGAAAAGCCTAGCTACGAGAGTATCGACGATCGCTCGACTCGGGCCATCTCACCATACCAATCTTGTGTATCTGACACGAATGAGGTTTACAAAAGGTCAAATCTCGACGATTATATCAATGATTACATCAAAAGGGTTCGTGCACGGGGAAGCACTACGGGTCGGAACATGTCTCATCGCTATAAACCTTACCCTTCCAACACGGCTGCAACATCCATCAAAGGAAAGAAGGCATTGCATACAAATGACGGCATCCAAAAGCAACCAAGAAATGGTTGTCCTCTAAGGCAACGAGAACATTTTGATGATTTTGGGATGCCCATGGGCTTAATTTTCAAGGGTTTAGTAAAGGAAGGCCTTTTGGAGCCTCTCAAGGACTACCATCCGAGGAGCTCAAATGCACCCCTCGACATGAGTAAGCACTGCGCTTTCCATGATCATTATGGCCACACGACCGACAACTGCACAGTCTTGAAGAGAGCGGTTCAAAGGTTAATCGAAGCGGGCAAGCTTGAGTGCCCCAATGGACCAAAACCGACTAACCCCGTTCAAAATGGTGACCAAGTCAATGACCAAATCTCGAATCAAAGAGCGTTAAGAGTTTATTCTCCCCCAAAGGAAAAATCACATCCCAAGGATTTGGGTGTTCCCTTAAGCAAAGTTTTCAATAGCTTGCTAAAGCAGGGTCTCCTCGAACCCATGAGAAACTATCAGCCCAGAAACCCCAATGCTCCTTTGGATACCTCCAAACATTGTGCCTTTCATCAGTACCATGGGCACTTGATTGACGATTGCGCCCCCTGAAAAAGGCAATCCAAGGTTTGATTGAGCAAGGGAAGTTAGAGGTGCCTGAAGGGCCCAATACTGTCAGTAACCCGTTCCCTAGAAATAACAACATGAGCGTCAACATGGTCGAGTTTGGTGATTCAAGACTCGTGGGCATAATGGAATTTGACTCGCCCTTTTGTGATCGATGAACCAGTCATCGCAGGCAATGAAAATGGCTGGATTGGGCAAGGGATTGCCAAAGAAATCCTGGTGGAAAGATCTGCGATAGTTCCCATCTCCAGCGTCGAAGAGTAAATGCATGGTCCAACAGCAAAGAGCGGCTAGACTAGGGGCTACCTATCTCTAAAATAGTCTTTTAGTCAACCTTCGTAGGTTCTAGTACCTCTCTTTCACCTAAGTCCTTCCTGGACATTTGTCGTTGTAGTCCATTTTGGACATAGTAGTTAAATGTCTAACTTTTAATATAAGTCTTTTTTTTCTTTTCTTGCTAGACTCGAGACATTACTTGCACACCCACGTTACACTTAATTGAAATGGTTTTATCCTAGATGATCACTTGTGCTGCTCAACCACTAATTCTTTGAAATGATTAATATTTAAATTAATCGGAGTGAGAAAATCAATTGATATCCTTTTCAAATTGGGACTTACCAACTCCTCATCTTGCATCTCATATGCTCACATCCCTTTCATCATCATCATCTCGTTGCTCAATGAATTTGCATGGATCTTTTCTCATTTAAAGCTTAAGCAAGCAATGAAGACTTAATCTCGTTTAGGTCATCCGGTAGGGATTGCGGTTGAAGCCTTTCACCCATAGGAAAAACATTACCTCACCCCGCTAAACAATACCCTTTCATTTCAAGATCGGCGTGTTTTGAAACCCCATTCAGCCATCACCTTTGCTCCTTGCCAAGAGAAGTCCAAGCAACGCCAAAGAAGTTAGCTTCGAGAGTCGACGATGCAAGGAAAGATAATTCCCAATTCCTTAAAGAGGCCTTCCAAATTATCAAAAGAAGGATTTTAAATCCTCACAATTCAGCAAAAATCCTCAACGTCTCAGGAGGCTCTTCAAAAAAAAAAAAAGAAGAAAGAAAATAGAAAAGCTCAAGCAAGAACTTCAAAAAAAAAGGGGGGACCGTCGATCCTCACAATTCAGCAAAAGTCCCCGACTTCTCAAGATCTCCAATGATAAAAAAGGAGCCCGAATCCTCGCAAGTTCGCAAAAGTTCTCGACGGCTTGGACTTCCTCTCACCATTACCTTAAATCAACCCTAAGCCATCCTCTCGCTTTTAGAGGATATTCCCATTGCCATTACCCTTGCCTTTGGCCAAAGTCAAAATCTGACCTCTCATTCTTAGAGGCAATCAATCTTCCCCGCCATAGATTTCCCAAACACATCCCTAAAAGCCAACCTCTTATCTTTAGAGGTTCGGAAGAAAGGCCCACCGACCTCTCATCTTAAGAGGTCACAACTTTCCAAATCACCCGATGGCCGATCGAAGCCCGGAAACCCGGCTACGATCTCCCACGGATAGTGATTTCATTCCAGTATCTTCAGGATCTAAATCAAATTAATGCTTCATTGCTTGCTTAAATTGGAGCCAAATCCATCTCGGCTCAAATGATTAAAGATTGTGCAAATTTAAGTCTGATTCATTCGACATTTCATGTGAGCATATTTCATTTCTCCTCCACAAACACTTGCCGTGGATGTCCCACTGGGGCTTCGCATCCGTGTCTTTCATGGACACTCTAAGGGGATATGTTATTCGAATCTCCAATCCTCAAATTCCCAAAAGAACCTCAAAGTCTTGAATTTTCACACTCATTCTCTCTTCATTCGGGATAAGCCCGAACTACGGCGACCTGAGCTCTTCATAATGAAGGGAACGTAGGCAACCAGAAATGGTCCGGTCGAAATCACAAACAAATTCCAAAAAAAAAATCGTTCTCATCAAGGATTGTCCCTATACACTTTCCGCCCTTCCGAGCTTGATTCTCGATATCAGTTGATTTTCTCCTTGTGATTAATCAAAATATTTGTTCATATCAGATTTAGGGGTTGAATAACCCGAACATTAACAAAGGGTTTTAAGTAGCCTTGTGATCATCACGAATAAAACAAGTTTTCAAGTGTCTCGACAAGTCTTCTCTCTCTCCATCATAGGGAAATAGAGCCAAACACTGTCTTTCTGTCAGCAGGGGCTTCCATACACTTTTCCACACCTTGTGATGCTTATACTCTCTCAAAAGAGTCAAACCAAAAGCGAGAGTGTCATACACAAATTCGGGAGAAATTCCCACCTTTCAAAAGATATGCCCCTGCACGTAAACATTTCTGAGTCTTGTCCAGTAACTGGTTGACTAAGGTCTGAAAAGATGGGTGTCTCCTCTGTTAGACTACTCTGAATTTCTTCACGTTGGGGCTTTGCTAAGCGGTTCTCCCAGGTTCTCCTGTATCAGCTCTTCAAGCTGGGGCTTATATAGTCGTCTTTGGGTCCACATTGGGTTCTTCACTACAAGATAGATTCGATCTTCATCAGATTATTTTCAGGATTGCTTTGTATTACCAATCAGATTGGGGCTCTGCTAATTGTGTCGAAATCACAACGAGGTTATAAGATTGGGGCTTCGCCAAGTCACTTCTTCGAAATCTGGACTTTGCCAAGCTGGTCCTCTGGACCTGAATTTTATCAAGTCACAAGAAAGGTCTAGTCACATCAACAGCTAGATTTTCAGCTTCAGAACTTGGTACATAGCAGCTTCCTGTAGCGTCAGAGTCTAAGATCTGGGTTTCACCCGGCATTAGCAATTTCATCAAATCATTCTCCGAACAAGGTTTCGGCCAAGTCACGGCTCACCCAAATGAAAGAAGTTTCATATCGATGTCGGCATCAACTTCGAATGACCAAGATTGAGAGGGAAAACTTCAACCAAGATCCGGGATCCGAATCCAATCTCATCAAAATTGAGGTCCATGCGATACTGTTAACAAAACCTCATTAACAACCGCTGTTTAAATCGCGATCGAGGACTCTAACCTCCCACTTGCCCAAAATCTGTTCCAAATAGTTTTCAGACACATACATCCCAATACAAACCCTCTCACCATGCATCCCCACAAAAATATCCCAAGGGCTCATGTAGCATGCACAAAACTTGAATCAATAGGAAAAATCCTAAGTGATTGAAGATCATAAATCATAATTTCCCTGCCAAAAGCTTAGGCTAAGTGCATCTTTGAAAGCAAGTAAATGCATCATCTCGCGAACACATGCAGTGATATTGTCATAATCATTCTGATTCTATGCATGCATCTGTCATCATAAATGTCGTATGTGCATTATTCCCTCTACTAACAAATGTAGCAATTCAAGCACGAAAGACCAGTTTTCCATCACTACCCGAAGTCTCTCTGCAGCGAGAATGGTCTCCACCAAAGACGACCTCCGATGTCCACAAATGGATGAAGACGACCTCCGGCATTTGCAACTTGGTGAAAACAACCCCCAACATTCACAAACATATGAAAACCGCCTCCAGTGTCTACAATCGGTCAGGGACGCCAAGTTCTCAAATGCAAATTGGTCAGGGACGCCAAGTCCTCAAGATGCAAATTGGTCAGGGACGCCAAGTTCTCAAATGCAAATTGGTCAGGGACGCCAAGTTCTCAAATTGCAAATCAGTCAGAGATGCCAAGTTCTCAAATACAAATCGGTCAGGGACGCCAAGTTCTGGTCAGGGACGCCAAGTTCTCAAAATGCAAATCGGTCAGAGATGCCAAGTTCTCAAATACAAATCGGTCAGGGACGCCAAGTTCTCAAATACAATTCGGTCAGGGACGCCAAGTTCTCAAAATGCAAATCGGTCAGGGACGCCAAGTTCTCAAATACAATTCGGTCAGAGACGCCAAGCTCTCAAATGCAAATTGGTCAGGGACCCAAGTTCTCAAAATGCAAATCGGTCAGGGACACCAAGTTCTCAAAATGCAAATCGGTCAGGGACGCCAAGTTCTCAAATGCAAATTGGTCAGGGACGCCAAGTTCTCAAAATGCAAATCGGTCAGGGACGCCAAGTTCTCAGAATACAAATCGGTCAGGGACGCCAAGCTCTCAAATACAATACGGTCAGAGACGCCAAGTTCTCAAATGCAAATCGGTCAGAGACGCCAAGTTCTCAAATATAATACGGTCAGAGATGCCAAGTTCTCCCAAACAACTCGGTCAGAGACGCCAATTTCTCAAATACAATTCGGTCAGGGACGCCAAGTTCTCAAAATGCAAATCGGTCAGGAACGCCAGGTTCTCAAATGCAAATCGGTCAGAGACACCAAGTTCTCAAAAGCAAGAAGTCCCAATGTGAAGACAAGTTCAACAACTTCTACAAGGTTAACGATCACCAGCAAGATGCAGACTCAACCAAACTCCTCCTTCAGGTCAAAATGCCTCCAAAGACGGAAATCGTCGGCGAACTGTCCCACGAACGGCAACCCAACAACTCTTCATCAACATCAGCCGTAGCCTCAGTCCTTCCGGCAGCTACAGGTAAGCACAGCACAGGTATGAAAGCATATCTTAGTCAACTACTTTTCTAAAAGAACATTATCATCAAATCTTAGGGTGACTTCCCAAAAATAGTCAAATCTTAGGGTGACTTCCCAAAATAGTCAAACCTCGGGTGACTCCCAAATATCGTCAAACCATCAAAGACCATCCCCAGCAGTTTTCAAACTACGTCCAGGCTTGATTCCCACTCGGGATACGTAGGTAGCCTACCTTAGGTCCAGCCACTTGACCAACACGGTCACCCTTTTCCCCGATGATCATCGTAAGCTCTAATCTTCCCCTGCGAGAACGCCCTCAAACAGTCTCCCTCAGATACAAAACCTCGACTTAGGATCATACTCCTGAACTAGGTCCCCATTTAGGTTCATACTCCTGAACTAGGTCCCCATTTAGGTTTATACTCCTGAACTAGGTCCCCACTTAGGTTTATACTCCTGAACTAGGTCCCCATTTAGGTTCATACTCCTGAACTGAATTCTCATTTAAGTTCATACTTCTATACCTCAGCTTAGGTTCATCCCCGACGAAAGTTAACGGAATTTCGGTCCCTTCAAATGAAGTCCACCAAAAGACTGTCTATCCCCTCGGAGTCTGTCCCCAACAAAAGGATACGAACATCGAAGGAAATCATTTCAAAACAAATTGATACCTCCAGATCACTCTTCACCAAGGTTCGAGGCACCTAAGACGCCATCATCAAGGTTCGAGGCACCTAAGACGCCATCATCAAGGTTCGAGGCACCTAAGACGACATCAACAAGGTTCGAGGCACCTAAGACGCCATCATCAAGTTTCGAGGCACCTAAGATGCCATCATCAAGGTTCGAGGCACCTAAGACGCCATCATCAAGGTTCGAGGCACCTAAGACGCCATCATCAAGGTCCGAGGCACCTAAGACGCCATCATCAAGGTTCGAGGCACCTAAGACGCCATCAACAAGGTTCGAGGCACCTAAGACGCCATCACCAAGGTTTGAGGCACCTAAGAAGCCATCACCAAGGTTTGAGGCACCTAAGACGCCATCAGCAAGGTTCGAGGCACCTAAGACGCCATCATCAAGGTTCGAGGCACCTAAGACGCCATCATCAAGGTTCGAGGCACCTAAGACGCCATCATCAAGGTTCGAGGCACCTAAGACGCCATCATCAAGGTTCGAGGCACCTAAGATGCCATCATCAAGATTCGAGGCACCTAAGATGCCATCATCAAGGTTCGAGACACCTAAGATGCCATCATCATCACCAAGGTTTGAGGCACCTAAGATGCCATCACCAAGGTTTGAGGCACCTAAGACGCCATCACCAAGGTTTGAGGCACCTAAGACGCCATCACCAAGGTTTGAGGCACCTAAGACGCCATCACCAAGGTTCGAGACACCTAAGACGCCATCATCAAGGTCCGAGGCACCTAAGACGCCATCATCAAGGTTCGAGGTACCTAAGACGCCATCACCAAGGTTTGAGGCACCTAAGACGCCATCACCAAGGTTTAAGGCACCTAAGACGCCATCACCAAGGTTCGAGGCACCTAAGACGCCATCATCAAGGTTCGAGGCACCTAAGACGCCATCATCAAGGTTCGAGACACCTAAGACCCCATCATTAAGGTTTGAGGCACCTAAATGCTA
The DNA here is from genome assembly GCA_022495995.1 of Adenophora triphylla var. japonica. Lineage (NCBI taxonomy): Eukaryota > Viridiplantae > Streptophyta > Magnoliopsida > Asterales > Campanulaceae > Adenophora > Adenophora triphylla. The sequence continues at coordinate 193,969 of JAFEMH010003709.1, forward strand.
TCACACACAACACGAGGAAAGCGATAAATCGCAATCATCCCCTAATTCGACAAACCGAAGTCAAGTTATAGGGCAACTTCCCCAAAATAGTCAGTCAAACCATAGGGCGACTTCCCCAAAATAGTCAAACCATAGGGAGACTTCCCCAAAATAGTCAAACCATAGGGCGACTTCCCCAAAATAGTCAAACCATAGGGTGACTTCCCCAAAATAGTCAAACCATAGGGCGACTTCCCCAAAATAGTCAAACCATAGGGCGACTTCCCCAAAATAGTCAAACCATAGAGCGACTTCCCCAAAATAGTCAAACCATAGGGTGACTTCCCCAAAATAGTCAAACCATAGGGCGACTTCCCCAAAATAGTCAAACCATAGGGCGACTTCCCCAAAACAGTCAAACCATAGGGCGACTTCCCCTAAATAGTCAAACCATAGGGCGACTTCCCCAAAATAGTCAAATCATAGGGTGACTTCCCAAAAATAGTCAGATCATAGGGCGACTTCCCAAAAATAGTCAGATCTCAGGGCGACTTCCCAAAAATAGTCAGATCTTAGGGTGACTTCCCAAAAATAGTCAGGCCATAGGGCGACTTCCCCAAAACAGTCAAATCGTAGGGCGACTTCCTCAAAATAGTCAAACCATAGGGCGACTTCCCCAAAATAGTCAAATCATAGGGTGATTTCCCAAAAATAGTCAGATCATAGAGCGACTTCCCAAAAATAGTCAGATCTCAGGGCGACTTCCCCAAAAATAGTCAAATCATAGGGTGACTTCCCAAAAATAGTCAGATCTTAGGGTGACTTCCCAAAAATAGTCAGGCCATAGGGCGACTTCCCCAAAACAGTCAAATCGTAGGGCGACTTCCCAAAAATAGTCAAAACCTTAGGGCGACTTCCCCAAAATAGTCAAGTCATAGGTTGACATCCTAAAACAGTCACTCCAGGGTCGACGACTGAAGATAGTCGAAAAACCCGAACTACGGCCGGCTTGATTCCTCTTAAGGATACGTAGGTAGCCTATAAAATAGGTTCAGCCACTCGATCACTTGATCATCCTGCCAAATATGGAGCCTTACTCTTATCGACGACCCCGCTTCCTTCGAAAGCGCCGTCGCCGAGGGGCTACTGTAAGTGCTCCAATTTGAGCTTGTTAGCATTTTCGTTAGAAAATTAACGAAAGTTATAACATTACTAACATTCCTAACATTCCTAACTTTTCTAACAAAGTAAGGGTAAAATGGGCATTGCCATTTAAAGTTAAACCAAGAAAAGAATCTCAAAAAGCAAAAGAAATTGGAAAAATCCGAATTAAGCAAGTTGAAAACAAGAATCGGTTTGAATTTTTCGAAAATATTCCTCCCGTCCAATGTACTACACCGTAGCAGATGAACAAAGTGCACGCGGCGCACACGATCCGCGCGGATGAGTTTGCTTCTCACGAGAGGGCTATAAATTGAACCCTCCTCTCTCGCCTACACAACACAAATCACTCACAAAGAATAAAGACACCAAGGCGAAAAATAGAGAGAAAACAGTGGGAATTCACTTGAATTGCCATCATTTTCTCTCCAATCTTTCCCAAATCTCACTCACTCACAAACACTTCAAATCACTCTCATACATACTCTCATACATACACCAATCCAAGCTCAAATCACCCCTTAGGAGGAGGATTAGAGAGAAAACATAGAGGACTTCATTGTTATCTACTTGTTTTCTCTTTAACCAACTCAAATCATCAACCCTAAACACTTTCAAGCCCTAAACACATTCAAGCCTTTGAATCCATTCAAACACAAAACACAAGGAAGATAGGTATAACCTCCCTCTCCTTACCCTAAAATTCATCCATGCATGCATTTTCAAACTCCAAAATGTAGTTTGTTCATCTTCTTTTCTTAGATCCAAGAAGATCACCATGGAAGTTCATCTCCATGGATGATCTTCTACAAGGATCAACATTATTTTCAAAGTGTTCTTACTTACTTTCAAAGAAAACACATTTTCAAAACCCTAAAAATCATTTTCATACATTAAATCTCTTTTTCAAAGGATAAAATTCTCCTTCCCAAGCAAATGAAGTGCTTAGTCCTAATGTACCCCAAGGATGGTTTGATATAGTTGATTCACCACTAAAATGTCAAGTGATCACTAATCAAAACCTAGGGAAATGGGGACAAGCATGGATGCAAAACCCCCTTTAAAATCATGTTTTCCTTCTTGAGAAGTTGCTGTCCAGTAGCAATTTTCTAAGACCACAGTCCATGGTCTAATTTTTTGGACACAGATAAACTTGGAATTTGGTGTTAACTACAAAACACTTTTTGTAGCCAACATCTAGAGATTTCCAGAAATATTTTTACTTTATTTTTTTCGTGAGTAAAACTCCCTTTTTCAAATTTTCCTTTAAAGGTCAGTTCATCAGTCTCTGGAAGTCCAGATTTCACATCTGAGATTTCCAGAAGGTTTTGGGTCCTCAAATCATCTCCAAAATGAAAAGTTCTTTTACAGAAACCTTATTTAAGGTGTTTTGAACATTTTTCATTCTCGGACTTTTCCCAGATTTTGGAGTTTTCAAGCCCTAAAGTCCATTTCAAAATTAAGTGTCCACTGCCTTTTTCCTTCTGGCAGAAATGGTTTTCAACTTCCAAAAATCTTTTGAGTGTCAAATCTCAACCCAAAAATCACACCAAAAATCATGGGATCTGTCCAAAGTCTAATAAAGAATTCTCAATTTTTACTTTCCTCAGTTTCAACTTATTTTGGCCAAAGTAACACACACACACACACACACACACACACACACACACACAAACAAATGGTTTTTAGCTTGGAAGACTCGTTTTACGAGGCATTCCGGATGCACACTAACGTCCTTCCCGGCGTGTAACGTGACCTCCGAACCCAAATTTCTAATCTCGGGTATTTTTCAAAGTTTTGGCCCTTAAAACAAAAATGGCGTGGCGACTCCGTTTGATTTCAAAAAATCGGGTACATCACAAGCCGTACGGCTTGATTCTCCTTGGATCCTAGCCGGGCGGCTTCATTGGCAATTCCACCAGGACAAAATCTGAGGCTAATCTGGCAGCTTATGCAGCTTGGGGATATTCAGTTCCAAGACTGATCAAGCTCCAGAAAATTTACGTGCTTAACTGTTGCATTTTCCCCCGTCCCGAAAAATCATTCCTTTAAAACACATTTATGAAAATTTCTGTTTTAACTCTAAAAGGAATATTTTTAGGAGGCCGCACACTACGCGCACCTTATATATCCTGTTCACTTTGCACGCACGTCCCTTTAACCCTGGGTGGTTGTTCAGCTGTAGTCACGGACAGTATTACGATGCTCCCGGGCGCGCACGGAATCATCCCAAACTCCCCATGGCAGCCAGTGTCGACCAATGCACAGTCCGTGTCACACATTTTAAAACCGTGACTTTTGGTTGGTTTTTGGTCTAGACCGTGTCATATAGCCCAGTTTCATACCCCCGTAAAGGTCAAACCTTAGCCTGTGACGGAAGTCAAGATTCTTCGCGCAAGCGAAACTCTACCGAAATTCCGCCAAGGAAAAATTGGCAGAATCTTGACTCCGGCATTGACTTTGACTTTGACCCGCACGGGATACGTAAGAGTCAAGCCTGAGTCCACGCCAAAAAATCAAAAGATCTTTCGCGCAAGCGGAGCTCTGCCAAAATTCCGTCAAGAAAAAATTGGCAAGATCTTGACCCGGCGTTGACTTTGACTTTGACTCGCGCAACGCATGCAACAAAGTTCAATGTGACACCGTTTCATTCGGCTTTTACCGTCCGACCCATGCCTATTATTTTCTTGGACAATTCCAAAGTCAAAACGTCAATCGCGCAAGCGAAACTCTGTCGAAATTCCGTTAAGGCTGAAAGACGAGACTTTCCCGGCATTGCCTTGACTATAATTCGCATCGCTCGTGCGTTAAAAGTTCCTATGACCCACTAAACCACTAGGAGCGTTCTTCTCTCTCGGTCGGTGGGATCCGCGTGCCCTATAGGACCCTCGCCCGGGGCTGTCCACCCTGGGAGGTCAAAATATAGGTGGAAAACGAGGGACTTATAGACGTAGTGACGGAGCCCACTGATCCAGGATTTAGAGTAGTTGCACATAAAAAAAAAAGAAGAAAAGGAAAAAAATATACAAATAAAAAATAATAGTGCAAAAAAAGAGTAATACCCAGCTAGGCTAAAAACCCTGAAAAGGACAGTCTAGGCAAAAAACAGGGTTGCACATAAAAAAAAAGAGAGAGTCAAAGCCCAAAGAATGAAACAATGGGGCGGTCAAAGCAAAGGCAGAAACATTTCATAAGCCCTTAGGCATATGCGAACCCTTTCTCACCTAATGAAAGACGAAAATCAGGAAGCAATTGAAGCCGCCGTCCAAAAATGACTTGGTCAAGGAATCATCCCGAGGCCCATGCCTCATCATCCAACCTCCTAATCCGAGCCTTTCCACTAAAGGATCCACAAATTCCATTTCCCAAAGCCAGACACAGTTCAGCCGAAGCCGAACTACGGCGACCTGAGCTCCTCACAATGAGGGGAACGTAGGCAACCAGAAATGGTCTGGTCATAAGCATATATTCAAATTCCAGAAAATTTGGTCCCATCGAATGACCTTTCCCATAAACACATTCAAATTCTCGAAAATTCGGTCTCATCAGTGACCTTTCCCATAGACATATTCAAATCCCAGAAAACCCGGTCTCATCAATGACCTCCCTATACACAAACTTTTCTTTCACACCCAGCCAACCTTGATACGCTACACTGGTTGACTTTCTCCTCATGATAATCAAAATGTTTGTTCATATCGAGATTAGTGGTTGAATAACCCGAACATTAATAAATGGTTTTAAGCAATCTTGTGATCATTGTAAATAAAACAAGTTTTTAGATGTCTTGACAAGTCTTCTTTTTCTACATCTTAGGAAAAATAGTGCTAAACACTGATTTTCTGTCAGCAGGGGCTTCCATACACTTTTACCAACCTTTCTACGCTTATACTCTCTCAAAAGAGTCAAACCCAAAGCGAGTTCTCGTACGTACGTCGAATAAGGCCATCGAAATAACACAAAATAAGGATATATTCTCACCTTTCGAAAAATATGCCCCTGCATGTATAAATTTCTAAAAATTCCCTTCTTTCACATCTTCTTGCGGTTGACTGAGTGACTAAATAAAATAAGAGAGCAAGTATGAAAGGATAGGTTTTTCCCTCTCCTGCTACAATTCGCATTAGGCTGCCTTGAAACTCTTCAAGGTTGGGGCTTTGCCAAGCCATTTCTTTAGACTGGGGATTCTTTGGTCATTATTGGGGTCCGCGTTGGGTTCCTCGCTATGTCACAACATGGATTCAGTCTTGTTCAGATCAACCTCAGGATCACTTTTGCAGTACCAATCAGATTGGGACTTTTGCTAGGTCATCAGCCGGAACTCCACCAAGTCACCTCTTTAAGCCGGGGCTTTGCAGAATTTTTCCCTTAAACCGGGGCTTCGATAAGTCACATCCACCCCTAGAAGAGAGGTTTGGCCACTTTGACACCTGCTTTAGCCTTTGGTTCTAAAAGCCTGTCAGCATCAGCTTCAAGTGTCAGAGTTTGAGAAGGGAACTTTAGTCAAGACCCGAGGTTTAAACCCGATCTCAGTCCAAGAGGGAAATTTGGTCCACATGATACCCTTTGGCAGCATTAGCCAAATCTCAGCAACAGCAGCAGCTCATTTCGCACCCAAGGGATACGACCCCACCTGCTCGAAACCTGTCTCAAACAGTTCCCAAACATATACATCCAAACACATGCATCCAAACACATTGTTTCATAAAAATCCTCTCGCATTGCCTTCCCGTAAAAGAGTCATCCTGTGGCTCATGTGACATGCACAAAGATAAATAACCTTAATTGATTGCAAATCAAAATAGGAAATACTTTTGCCCAAAGTTAGGCTCGCGCATGCCCCAAAAGCAAAATAAAAAATATATATATAAAAGAAAAAAAAAGAAAAAAAAACAAAAAAATCATCATTCTAAGTGATTTCATGAATTGTTTGTCACCCCTTTAGCTTTGCTAACGTATTCATGGTCATACCATCTCATGCCTACATGCGCCGTCGCAAATGTCATACATATCTCTGTTTGTCTCTTCACTAACAAATGCAGGAATTCAAACGTGAAAGACCATGAAATCAAATCCCCCTTTTCGGCAAGAAATGATTTCGGCAAAACATGAGAAGACCATCTCCAGTGTCTGCAAATCGGTCAGGGATGCCAAGTTCTCAAGTGCAAGCAGGTTAGGGACGTGAAGTTCTCAAATGCAAATAGGTCAGGGATCCCAAGTTCTCAAATGCAAGTAGGTCAGGGACGCCAAGTTCTCAAATGTCAATCGGTCAGAGGTACCTCACGCACCCAAATGTTTCAACATCTCGGTCAAATGCCTCAAGACTCTCAGCTCTATCAACTACCACACAGCCCCCGCGACTTGCTCTCTGACAAGTAAGCACAGCAAAGGTACGTTAGTCCCTCAACATATCTCAGAAATATGCATACATTCACAAATGTTTCATGATTACCCATAACTTTTGCTACCTCTATCTCTAATTCGAAAGAGATAGTGAAGTACGTTTTAGTTTTTCAAACTTTTGCTACCTCTATCTCTAATTCGAAAGAGATAGTGAAGTACGCTTTAGTTTTTCAAACATGAGCTACCTCTATCTCTGATTCGAAAGAGATAGTGAAGTACGCTTTAGTTCCCAACTTTAGCTACCTCTATCTTCTAGATAGTGAAGTACGCTTCAGTTTTTCCAAACTTTAGCTACCTCTATCTCCTAGATAGTGAAGTACGCATCAGTTCTCCAAACTTTAGCTACCTCTATCCCATAGATAGTGAAGTACGCTTCAGTTTCTCCAAACTTTAGCTACCTCTATCCCATAGATAGTGAAGTACGCTTCCGTTTCTCCAAACTTTAGCTACCTCTATCCCGTAGATGGTGAAGTACGCTTAAGTTTTCCAACTCTAGCTACCTCTATCTCATAGATAGTGAAGTACGCTTCAGTTTCTCTAAACTTTAGCTACCTCTATCTCATAGATAGTGAAGTACGCTTCAGTTTCTCTAAACCTTAGCTACCTCTATCTCTGATTTGAAAGAGATAGTGAAGTACGCTGGCAGGCTAAATCGCACGCCTACAAATTACTCACGGACTCCTAATAATGTATATAGTGGAAGTCCAGGATCGATCTCAGGGAACAGTATTGCAAACGATCAAGTCACGCACACAAATGGGGGGTTTTCCCAAATTTCTTCCCCCATGGAGATTTCGCCTCTTGCCCCTTCGAGTGTCGCCTCCAATGTCGCCGTCCCCATGGAGATATCACCTGCGACACTTTCGGCTACACCCTCAACCTCACCATCTTTGGACATTATTGTGTACAATCCTCCTCAAATTCCCATTCCTATAAGCCTTCCTGAAACTATCCCCTCCATAGAACTCACCTTCGCCCCTCAAAAGAAAACCAAAAAGAGAAATGCGGTTGATGCCTCTTCATCATTTCGGGATGGTGTGCGTCGTCAATCTGAATGGATCAAGACGTTGTTCAGGTCAAAGATACCTTCCAACACGGCTGATGATCCTGTCAATGTGGAGGATAGTTCAAGTTCGTCGCTCAACATTTCGTCCGAGGACAATTCGGACCCAATCTTTAAAGAGGCTAAGGAGCCCTCATCATCTTCTGATGAGGATGAGGAAGCTTGGATGGATGATGAAGAGACTCTAGCTGAAGCTCAGTCCCGGATTGTAAAGAAATAGAAAATTTCTGCCAGTGTCGCCCCAAGTGTTGCCAATCCAATGGCAACACCTGAAGCAACACCTGCTGCCAAGTCCAAAGCCCAGTCAAGTTCACCTTTGTATTCTCCCATTTCATGGCCTCAGGTAAACACTCCTACTCCCTCTCAAGATTTCAGATCATATTATGAGTCTTTTGGGTATTATGAATGCCCATTTCTTTCCGAGGAATTTTATAGTGAATCTAGCTTAGATAAGTGGGTTCAAGATTCTGAGAAAAAGATTCTGAAGAAAGGAACATGTATGTGACTCAATTCAAGGAGTTAGGAGTGTATCAATTTTTGGAAGATAGAATTTTTTTACCTACGGTTGTGAAAGTGTCGTCGTATATTGAAAGTGTGGTTAGGAATTTTTATGCTCATCTTAGGGAGGATATTGATGATAGGAATACCACTCATTATGGAAAGATCTTTGTTAGGGGCAATATCTATGATTTTAATTCCTTGATCATCAACAAAGCATACGGCCTCCCTAATGTTGAAGATGAGAGTTTGGAATTTGATCCTAATACCTTAGCCACCTTTTTAACTGGAGGGAGAATCACCATTTGGTCTGATCACTTTAAGTCTACCCATCTTACTTCTTTGTTTAGCGTGCTTCAAAAAATTTGTATAACAAATTGGCTACCTACGGCCAATGAAAACACGGTGACATTCGAGCAAGACACTTTGTTGTACAAACTAGGCAAGAAACAAAGAGTCAACTTTGGGAGATTAGTGTTTGTTCACCTTTCTGTATGGGCCAAGAAAAGAAAGACCTCCTCCTTAATTTTTCCTTTCCTTATATTAAATGTTCTTATGTACCAAAACCTTAAGCCTTGGAATGCCAATAATATCTCTGAGAAGCCTATTTATTGCGTAATTACCAAACACTTTATCGAAGGTGATAGGCACAGAGATTTGCCATGGGTTTTGGTTACAAATTCTCCTCCATTGGCTACCCCTGCTTCAAGTGTCGCCCCAAGTGTCGCCCTTGAAACTGGCAACACTTCAGGCAACACTGCTCCTGTAATGGTTGATGCTGCTATGGTTCTTAATTTTTTCAATAGTCAGGTGAAGCACATTGACTCAGTAATACAGGGGTGGCTGGACATGCGTACTGATATGATGAAAATGGTGGATATGATTTCTTTCAAAATGGGGGGAGATCAATCAAGGTCAAGGCGTGATGATGGAGCGGATGGAGCTGGAGCTGGACCAAGTGATACAGCTGAGGGAGGTGAAGGAGCTGGAAATGCAGAAGGTTGATGGTTGGTTCCAATGGTTGCTTGTTTTGGTGGTTTGGTAACAAAAACAATGTTATTTGTTTTTATTTGGTTTGTAGTGCTTAAACAATTTAAATTTTTGTTATTTTTCTTTGTTTCAGCTGGAATTTTCTTCAAAATTTGGTGGATAGTTTTTGTTAAATGGTTGGATGGTTGTTTTAAGATTTTAATAATTATTCTGGTTAGTTATTAATTTCATATTAAGGGGGAGATATTTTGAATTTATGAGACTTCAATTGCCTGAAGGTTGATGTTGCCACTCGTGTGAGTGTGATACTTGGATTGAAAAATATTTTAAAACATTGCCTGAAGGTTGATGTTGCCTCTATTAAAATCACGTGGCATTTTTTGATTTGTTTTGTTAAGTTTGACTAAATATTTTGTAAAGATCATCACATTCGTATTTTGTGAAGAAATCAGTAACTAAGGGGGAGATTGTTAATGTTAGATCATGTGTTGCCATGAATGTTGTCCCAAGTGTTGCAAACCAGTGTTGCCACTGGTGTTGCCATTTGGATTTGGCAACACTGAAATAGTTACTGTATTTTTCACAAATAAAAATGTGGAAATTAATGTTTAAATAACAGTAGTTAGTCTGCTTAAAATGAGCTGGAAAAGATCAGCAGAAACCCCAGGCGTGATTCACGAGGAAGAGGAGATAATTAACAAATAAACATGTGTTTATTTGTTTAATTAATGACCAAGCAAAAAGAGATTTTATTCAGCTATTCAGGGGGAGAACAAGTCAGAGTACAAGGCATCTAGAGCTGCGAGGTACAAGCAAAAGAAGCAAGAGAAGACCTAGTCTCCTACAAATGAGGCGAGAAGGCTAATTTGGAGGAAACAAACTCCAAGGCTGTTGCTGATCATTTTGAGTAGGCTCCAAGACTTTGTGGCCATAAATAGTGCAGTGGATCTTCATTGAAGATCATCCAATTCAGAAAACGCAAATCTGCACAAGAAATAGAATTCTGCTCTCAAGTGTTGCCGTTCAAGTGTTGGCAACACTCAGTCCGACACTCGAGAATTTCATATAGATTTTTATATTTTTGTGAGGTTTTGAGTGTTCATTTTCAGAGAGAGTTCTTTTATATGTTGTTCCTTATGTTAATGATTGTTTATCATTAAGGAACTTCTTCGACCTTGTATTGAATTCATATTATTAATAGAAAGGTCTTGCCCTCCTGGCACCCATCAAGTTATATATTTATATAACTTGATAAAAATTATATTCTTGTGTATTGTTTAATTCTTCCGCTGCAAATTAGATTTATTTCTATTTATTTGTGTTTTTCTAGAATTGGTGTATGTGTTGTGGTTAGTGTGGCTAACACTAAGGACAACACTTGTGAGTTTCATCTCACCTTGTGAGTTTTGCCTCACTTGTTCTAAGCCATAGACAATTTCACTTGTTTATTGGGTAAAATGACCAAACCACCCTACACTAAGAGTAGTGAAAAGGCTAGTGACTTGTGTATTGTTTAATTCTTCCGCTGCAAATTAGATTAATTATTATTATTTTTTTTATTTTTTTTGTTAAACGAAAGGAGACGTAGCTCCCTAGATTTTATAAATAAAAATAAAAGAACAAAGCACGGTGGGGGACATAAAACCTAACCACCGGAAAAGGAAAGAAATCTACAATGTGGGGCTTAAAGCCAACAATAAAATCAAGAAAGCTAAGGGGAGGGGTGCAAGTCCATATGGACCGCCCCAAAACAAGAGGAAGGGGGGAACTAAACCCTAAGCTATCAAAGGGGAAAGGGGAAAACCAAAACCCATCAAACAAAATTATCAGGAGGAGAAGCCGACCTTCCACGGACGATTTATTTAAAGTACACTAATTCATCAATTAGGTTGGATTGTTGACCTACCGGAATACAAGACAACCTAGATTCATTTATTTCTTGTGGACTTAATGAGTTTCTTGAATGTTGTTTTGACCTACCGGAATTTACAATAAGATAGAAATATTAGGGTTGCAATCCGAACACCAAACGTCCCAACCCTTACTCACGTGAAAGAATCTTAATGAGATTGTTATTTTTGTTATCAAAATCATAGCATAGAGGGGATACAATTATGAAATCCAATCCGTGAATTCCTTTGATCTGATTAAATCCTTGTTTCTTGCTTATTTGTTTTCTTCAATTAAATAGTTTAATTTCTTGCTTTAGTAATTTAGTTAATAAACCAAATCAAAAACCCCTTTTTGTTACTTTCTGCATTAATTAAATCAACTTGTTAAACACACGAGTCTCTGTGGTTCGACCCTTACTATTGTACATTGCTACTTCGGTGACTTTTACACTTACAAGGTATTTTTATTACACAGTGGAATTTTATCCATCATTACTTTACCTAGTGGACTAATACTTGTTTTGAACAATTGTTATTACGTTCCAGCTTTAAGTAGGAATATTATTTCGATTTCATGTTTGGATAATGAAGGTTTTAATTTTCTTATATGTGATAAGAAATTTTCTATTTACAAGAGTGATATGCATTATTGTACTGCTATTTCATTCAATAGCCTTTATATCCTTGATGTTGAAAATTGTGATAATGATGTCTATAACATTAACAAGAGATCTAAACCCAATGATGTAAACCACACTTACTTATGGCATTGTCGTCTTGGCCATATAAATGAGAAACGCATTTCTAAACTTCACAAAGATGGATTTTTAGACTCACGTGATTATGAATCATATGAGACATGCAAGTCTTGTTTACTTGGCAAGATGACCAATGACCCATTTACCAAAACTGGTGAAAGGGCGGGCGACTTATTAGGCCTCATACATACCAATGTGTGTGGACCTATGAGTAGCAATGCTAGGGGAGGATTTTAGTACTTCATAACATTCACTGATGATTATAGTAGATTTGGATATGTTTATTTAATGAAACATAAAAGTGAATCGTTTGAGATATTTCGAATATTTCAAAATGAGGTGCAAAATCAACTTGGCAAAACTATTTAAGTACTTTGATCTGATCGAGGTGGTGAATATTTGAGCCAAGAATTTGATAGTCATCTTAAGAGTTTTGGAATCATTTCAGAACTCTCTCCACCCGGAACACCACAATGGAATGGTGTGTCTGAAAGGAGGAATATAACCTTGTTGGACATGGTTTGTTCTATGATGAGTCAAGTTGAGCTTCCTTTATCCTTTTGGGGACATGCACTAGAAACTGTTGCTCTCACTATAAACAGAGTTCCTACCAAATCGATTCAAAAGACCCCATATGAGATGTGGCATGGAAGAAAACCTAGTTTGTCTTTCATGAAGATTTGGGGTTGCGATGCATATGTCAAGAAGTTAACTTCTGACAAGCTAGCACCTAAGTATGATAAATGTGTTTTCGTGGGTTATCTTAAGGAAACTAAAGGATACTATTTCTACAACCGAAACGAGAACAAAGTGTTTGTTGCTCGAAATGGTACTTTCTTAGAAAAGGAGTTTCTTCGCAAATGAACCAGTGGGAGTAAAATAGATCTCGAAGAAATTCGAGAACCCGAAAACAACATAGAACCAATGGTAGAAACTGAACCAAATTCACAAAGAGTTGTGGAACCGATTCAAGATGCACAAGCTCTTCGCCGAAGTGGTAGGTCACAATCCGAACCCTAGAGATATGGATTTCTCATCACGGAAAGTGATGAAGTGGAGTTAATCGAAAATGATGAACCTACTTGCTATCAAGAAGCGATGTCCGCTCCTGATTCAGAAAAATGGCAAGAGGTCATGAAGTCGGAATTACAATCCATGACTGATAATCAAGTTTGGAACTTGATTGATCCACCCGAAGGTGTAAAAACCACAGGGTGCAAATGGGTCTTCAAGAAGAAGATCGACATGGATGGGAAGGTGGACACCTATAAGGCTAGGCTTGTAGCTAAGGGATATAGGCAGATTCATGACATTGACTATGATGAAACCTTTTCGCCTGTAGCTATGCTTAAGTCTATTAGAATTTTAATTTTCATAGCCGCATATTATGACTAAGAGATATGGTAAATGGATGTCAAGACAGCTTTCCTAAATGGGAAGTTACTTGAGGATGTATACATGATACAACCTGAAGGTTTTGTCAGTCCAAAAAATTCTAACAAGGTGTGTAAGTTGCAGAAATCCATTTATGGATTGAAGCAAACTTCTAGGAGTTGGAATCTACGTTTTGATGAAGCAATCAAAGAGTTTGGCTTTATCAAGAAAGAAGATGAACCTTGTGTATACAAGAAAATTAGTGGGAGCGTAGCACTATTTCTAGTGTTGTATGTCGATGATATCTTACTCATTGGAAATGACATTCCTGCACTACAGACTGTCAAGTATTGGTTGGGAAAGTGCTTTTCAATGAAAGATATGGGCGAAGCTGCATATATCCTTGGTATCAAGATCTGTAGAGATAGATCTAAGGATGATTGGTTTAAGTCAAAGTACTTACATTGACAATGTTCTTAGAAGATTTCAAATGAAAAATTCTAAAAAAGGAAACTTGCCAATGTTGCATGGTGTATCTCTTAGCAAGACTCAAAGTTCTAAGACTAACGATGAGCGAAAGAGAATGAATGGTATTCCATATGCTTCGACAATTGGGTCTATCATGTATGCTATGTTATGTACTAGACCCGATGTCTCGTGTGCTCTAAGCATGACGAGTAGGTACCAATCGGATCTCGGCGAACCACATTGGATAGCAGTCAAGAATATCCTCAAGTACTTACGAAGAACTAAGGATGCATTCTTGGTCTTTGGAGGAATGGAAGAAGATCTTGTAGTAAAAGGATACACAGATGCTAGCTTCCAAACCGACAAAGATGATTTCAGATCGCAGACAGGATTTTTGTTTACGCTGAATGGAGGCACTATCAGTTGGAAAAGTTCCAAGCAAAGTACCATCACTGATTCTACAACCGAAGCTGAGTACATAGCGGCATCTGATGCAGCTAAGGAAGCCGTTTGGATCAAAAAGTTCATTAGTGATTTGGAAGTCGTTCCAAGCATCAAAGATCCTATTGAACTTTACTGTGATAATAATGGTACCATTGCACAAGCAAAGGAACCAAGGTCACATCAGAGATCCAAACACATACTTCAACGTTTCCACATTATCTGAGAGATATGCGAAAGGGAAGACGTAAAGATATGCAGAGTAGACACTGATGACAACGTGGCAGACCCATTAACTAAGGCTCTCCCGCAAGCTAAGCATGATGGTCATGTTAGGTCCATGGGTATTGGATACATGGGAGACTGGGCCTAGTGCAAGTGGGAGACTGTTAGTGTTATGCCTTAGGCCTATGATTGATAGACTTATGTGTTGACATTATTTATTATTATATGAAAAGTTTATCATTTGATTATTATATGTTTTGCATATTTATTTATAATAATCTCCGTCCCTAATTATTAAGTGAATAATTAGTATAAATGTTAATGGATAATCATATGATGATTATATGCATAGAGATGCACATTAAATTTATGGGTACTTGTTAGAGAACAAGTGATTGGACTTGACCCGTATGAGATTTAAGTCATGATCAAATGTCATAATTAAATCTCATATGGTCACTTCATTTAGTCCCTAGACCTGAGATTATCATGACCTTACATATAATGAAAGTTATGTTGATTTTAGTCAAACGATATCTTAACACGTTATCTATAAATGCTATCTTTGGCATGATCGGATTCATGATGGGACGGATGATAAATCAAGATGGAATTTGTCCCTCGAAAGAGAGATGTTTTGCTTGGGCCCCTCGATGAGTGATAATGATGAAAGTGTATGGCCATACCCCAATGTGATTGGATTATCATTATACTCAAGATCGAGAAAGCATTGAACAAGTACAAGTTGACGAGGACCATGACTTGTGTTCAATATAACATCGTGAGACAAAGGGAGAAATGGAAGTGCACCATTGGAAATGTGAACTCTTACGTTATATTATTTGGGTAGACATAATGGCTTGCTAGCGTCCGCTTATGTTTTATGAGAGTCGATATGATTGAGCTCATTGCCAACATAATATAATCATATTGGGTCACACACAACTAGAATGAATTGATTAAACCAGAGGAAGAAAATTGAGTGAATCCTGATGTGGCTTAATACATCGCGCGATAGGACTTGTCCACGGGACTCGTCAGTCGTACGACACTTTAAGCCATAGAGGCGTTTACATACTGGTTTCCTAATTTGATTAGGAAACATATACCATACTAATGTAGTATAAATATGAAGGTCTGTCAACCCTAATTGCCTAGCCAAATTTCTGAAAAGAAAATCACAACATAATTCTCAATATTCTTCAAGGTTTAAAAGATCTAGCAATCTTCAATAAATTGTTCTTGGTTCATTCAAAGGTGTGGATATCACAAGAGGGTCTTCGCTCGTACGACGATCAAGGCCTAGAGTTCGAAGTTTGTGATTCAATATCACATTAATCCATTGTTCGATAGCTCAAGAACGGAAAGCGTTCAAGGTTGGTTATTTCTATCTCATAGGAATTCAAGTTAATTGTATAGAACGGATCCTAGGGTCTTTGGATTTTGTGTTATTACCTTTTAACGTAGGATGTTGTTTGGTATATCTAGTAGTGTTATGGGAACATTATGACTCCCTAGGATCACGAGAGATGTTGTTGGCGTAACCTTCTCCGAGAATGTAGGAGGCGATTACAACTAACGACATAGATAGACGCACGTGTTAGTTGGTCGAGGTCGCCTGAATGATCAAGTCGACCTGAATTTGTGCCTTGTTTAGGCAGATATAGCACAAGGATGGGAACGTATGTCGGATAAAGTTAGGTCGGGACCAAGAAAATTCGGACAATGAGTTAGGTCGACTGATCTATACTGATGAACTGGTAGAATTGGGGTTGCTTGGCAGGCCCACTTCTACCGACATGCCTTAATGTTGATATGGGCCTAGGGTTAGCCCGTTGGGCCTTTCCCATCAGATTTATTTCTTTTATCAACGTTTAGGAGGTTTTTAAGAGTATTTTGTGTGTTCTTACTGGGAGAGAACGCAATAAAATGTGTAGGAGAAATAATGAGGAGGAACCCTTATATTTATACTCGTCCATTACTAGTTGACCAAGAAAATTAGTATAATTTGAGAAGGAATCAAGGTTATGATTTAGGAGAGATTGATTAGGAAACGAATTTGTGAGGAAAGTTATAAGAAGTTACGAATAGAGGCAATTCACAGATTAGAAGAGTAAAGGTCAAGAAATAGATCAATACGAAGAATGAAAGTGAATCAAATCACATTCTAAATAGTTAGTCTCATACAAGACAAGCATTATAGTTTGATTTCTTTGCCCTCTTCAATTATTTTGTTAGTTAGTTAAGTCTAAAACTCACGAAGTTAGTTAGAAACCTAACAAAAATAATTACTCCTCCTCAATACTCCTAGGCGAGACAAAAAATAGTGTAATCGTGTATAATGAGTTCAGAATGTAGTGTCTATAACAAGGTTTTTGCATGAAAAAAAAAACCGATTTGATCAAAATTTGTCAATAAAAGCTCTAAATTATCAAAATTTGAATGTGAATGCCTAAACTGATAGCTCTCCGTAAAATTTAGTCCCTATTTGATTATTTACCCTAAAGTTAGCACAATCTCGTATGAAAATTAAAATGAAAGCATAAGGAGAAAAATTAGGCCGAATTGCATCTCCTGACAAGCCCAGAAGATCACGATCACATGTATCAATTTTATTTATCATATTGTGTACCACATGTAGAGAGTCGTTTAAATAAATATAGTTATTGATTATGCTTAGAAATCTGTAATATTATTAGATTATTTTGATGATATATTTTTGTTTAAATAAGTGTATTCAAAATTATATTTTCTTAAAATATTAATTTTTTATAAAAACTTTTTGTTTCTTTTCTTCATTATTTTTTCTTTAAACCAAGTGATTTTTTTAGATAATAGTTATAATGTAGACTAAAAAACAGGCTTAAAATCTTATCCATCCACTTTTTTTACACAATTTTTGAGTTTGTTATTGATAATTTATTTGTTAATTACAACTCTAAGAAAAAAAAAATAAGAACTAAGATTTTAGTATTTTACGGTAACCATCTTTTATTAAAGAGTAATAAATGTATAAGTTTCAATTAGTGTTATTAGGTGAACTTTCACAAATAAAAAAAATTGGTGAACGAAAAGTATGTGAAAGAAGTTTCAAAAAATGAGATAACTAATTTGCATTGAATATTTATGATGATTTTTTTAGGTAATGATTTTTTTATTTATTGTTAAAACAATAAATAAATTGTTTATTTAACCATTTAAAAATATTTTTCTATAAAAGCTGTTTTATATGATTTTTTAAATAAAAAAATATTAGATAATATTTTTTTTAAATATACATATAATATTAGTCAAGAATACGAGTATAAATTATATAAAAAGACTATTTTAAAATATATGAATTAAAAAAATATAGAGTTGTTGATAACATTAAATTACTCATAAATGAGATAATTTTTGTTTAATAATAAGAGGCTTTGACCAAATAGTCCCCTAGCCAAATAAAAATTACCTTTAAGGATTAACATTATCAAAATCCCCAAAAAAGTCCCTGAATATTTTCTGAACCAAATTGCCCTTGCACCCACCCACTCACGCGCCCACTGACACGCACACTTTTCTCTCTCGCTCTCTCTCTCTCTCTTCTTTTCTTTTTTTATACGTTTTCTTCTTCTTTTTTTTCTCTTTTCCTGTTTTTTTTTTACTTTACTTTTCTCTCTTTCTTGCTTTTTTTTTTTCTCTTAAATTTTTAAAATGCAATATCTCAAAATCTAAAAGTCAAAAAAATAATTCGAAACCACTGTTCTAATCACATCGCCAAGACGAATCAAACAAGTTTACTCATCATATATTTCAAAATTTATAAATAAAATAATTATTTTTCACTTGTAAAAATCTGAAAAAATCATTTATCATTTGTTCACACATGAGTATAACTGTATAATGATTTTCACATTTATAAACTAAGAAGTCTATTTCACAGTTTTGATGAAAATAGATGTATAAATAAATGTGAAATTGACCTCACAATCACAACTGAGAAATTGACCTCACAGTTCTCAGTTTATAAAGGTCAAAAATCAAACAATTTCACATTCATAAATAACTGTGAAACTGACCTCACAGTTTTAGTAGCAAAATAACTGTGAAATGGAATTCACAGTTATGCATAATAACTGTGAAAATCATTACACAATTATTTCACATTCATAAATAACTGTGAAACTGACCTCACTATTTTAGTAGCAAAATAACTGTGAAATGGAATTCACAGTTATGCATAATAACTGTGAAAATCATTACACAATTATTTACATCAAACCCAACAACTGTGAAACTTGTTCTACAGTTGTCCTAAAGGAATGACACAAAAATAACACTCATAACTATAACTGAGAAATTGACCTCACAGTTGTGCACAAACATAATTCTCAGCTTGGAAATGTACAAATCATTACACAGTTATGCACAATAAATGTGAAAATCATTACACGGTTATTTACATCAAGCCCAACAACCGTGAAACTTGTTCTATAGTTGTCCTAAAGGAATGACATAAAAATAACTGTGAAATGGAATTCACAGTTATGCACAATAACTGTGAAAATCATTACACAATTATTTACATCAAACCCAACAACCGTGAAACTTGTTCTACAGTTGTGCTAAAGGAATGACACAAAAATAACACTCATAACCATAACTGAGAAATTGACCTCACAGTTGTGCACAAATATTCATCAACAACTAATAAATAACGGATAAACCAAACATACTAAGAACCAAATTAACTGTGAAATTGACCTCACAGTTGTTCTAGAGCCTTTGATTCAAAATTCCATGAAGATTAAGCTATAAGCCAAAAACAACATTATACATTTTATATCTTTTACACAAGGTGCTTCAGTTCAGGAGTTCAATAAGGCAATCAGGTTCGTAAAGTTCTTCAACGCTTTTGGATTCATTTCACTTATCCCACATTAATCAATATGGCGAAACCTAATAGAAAATCTTTACACAACTGAGGAAAGGTAGATATCTCGATTCCAAACAAAAAAAAAAGACAAGTTAAATGTGACAACACAAAAACTTTCTCCAAGTTTTCCTTCTTTTTTGTATATATTGGTAGTTTATTTTCCGTTGAGTAGCCAATCATAGTGTATAAGTTTCCTGCTCAAAGATACACACACATAGACAGAAATAGAAATAGATGTGACGATTTTAACTACCTGCAGAATGAGATCTTGCACAAGTTGTTCATAATTATCATGGTGAGCTAGGTGGCGATTATCTCGCACTTGCAAAACCTCCTTAGATGCTTCCTCTTTCATGGCGCTAACCAAGTCATGCTGAGCTTGAAGAACTTTGACCTGAGAAACATTTAGCTGCATAGAGTACTCTCTGCACCAACAAAAATAATGGGAAGAAAAATAAGCAAAATACAAAGACCTAGATATTTCAAAGTTCAAACCTGAGTGGTTATGTAAAAGCAAAGTAAGAAAGTAAGCAAGATACCCAAAACCAAGTCAGATGTAATTATGGTAAGAATTGAGAGATTATTTCCACTAATTATATACAGTAATTCTATGCAACACAAAATAATCGTCAATTTAACCGCAACTTATGCCTCAAGCTCTGACTGGTAAAAAATAAGCAGTCCCTTAAGCTGGGAATCAATGTAAGAGTCATTGTTTTGCTACTCTATACTAATAAGAACATATTTATATACCAACAGTACTATATACTGAATTGAACCAATAATACGACAACAAGAATCATCCTTATCCTATTTTAAACACCAAAAAATCAATTATGTATTAATAAGGTCTCTGTAAAGTCAGAATTGAACATTACATTTGTACTGGTGATCGAGGGGAGATGGAACAAGTAGGAAATTGAGACTTCCACTATTGTTAATAAGCTGATTATTTATGTTACACCAACAGCTCTTACATGTGCTCTTTCTTTGAATCATGGCCACTTATTGCTCGGCTCCAAAGAATTCTTGAAATTTCATTAACAACTTTAATTATTTTTCTTGAAATTTAAAAAGTTCTTATTTTCCTTGTGAATCTACTTAGATACATGTCATTGTATATTATATGCATACCAACCAAAGCTAGTAGTACGGGTGATCACAGGGTATATGACTTGGGGTATAAATCCCCATCATAATTTTCTTATTATTAAACATATCTGTGTGTGAAGCACATGATTTCCTTGGTGATAATTATAATAATTATCTACTTTGAATCACGGCCACTTATTGCTCGGCTCTCTCTCTCTCTCTCTCTCTCTCTCTCTCTCTCTCTCTCTCTCTCTCTCTCTCTCTCTCTCTCTCTCTCTCTCTCTCTCTCTCTCTCTCTCTCTCTCTCTCTCTCTCTCTCTCTCTCTCTCTCAGAATGCTTATGTACACATTGCATAATAAGAGAATTTCCAAACCAAGAAATTGATCCCAACAGGGATCAATTTCAGTAAGAAATCGTGAGAGCAAGATGAAATTGAAGTTGAAAACATAGAGTTGGGAAAAATTACCGTCTCGTTTGAGGGTTTTGCAGTGAACGCCGACGAAGAAGGGGAAGATGATGCACGATACTTCTGGCTGTTGTCGTTGACAGGCATGGAACAAGAGAAGATTCCGTTCAACGTTCTTCGTTGCCCCTGTCGCCGGAATTGCGATTAGAGAGAGAAGGGACGCCGGAATTGCGATTAGAGAGAGAAGGGGAATAGAAAGACTAGGGGCAGTTTCACCATTTAAATTATTATAAATAGGTTCAGGAACTCTATGGTCGTTTTGATTTCAACTTTAGGACCCTAAGGTAGAATTCGATATATACTATTTTTATTGAAATCAGAGTCTTATTGATAAAAATCCCTAATAATAATATGTAAATAAAATGAGATAGTTATAGTAAAGATTTTAATTTAATTTTTATTATTTATCAAAGTTTTTTTTATTATGCTTTTAACGCAAAGATGTTAAACTAATTTATTAAGGATGTTAAACTAGTTTATTAATAATCGTTGAAGTATCCCTGATAGATAATTTGATGCATTAAAGTGGTTGAAGTGATGTAACTTCCAACATCTATTGGGCTGGAGTGCACAATTGAATTTAGGAACTCCTTTAATCAAATGGGCCAGGCCTTCATATAAACAGACACAAGATATTCTGTGAGAGACAGAAATCAGAAATGGCTACGCCGACTAAGCCGGAGCTTAGAAAGGACGCGGTGAATAACCGATGGGTAATATTCTCCCCGGCGAGATCCCGTCGCTCCTCCGATTTCAAATCCAAAACCAATCCGACCCATAACTCCAACAACAAATCCGAGTGCCCGTTTTGCATCGGAAACGAGCACCAATGTGCCCCGGAAATCTTCCGGGTCCCGCCGGATTCCATCTCCAATTGGAAAATTCGGGTCATCGAAAACCTGTATCCAGCACTTAGTAGAGAACTTGAAGCTGAAGCTAAAGAAGAAGCACCCATGTGTGCTAGTCACGTAACCTTGACTGGGTTCGGATTTCATGATGTGGTGATAGAGTCGCCGGTTCACCCAGTTCACTTGTCGGACCTCTCATCGGATGAAATTGGTGATGTTTTGCTTGCTTATAAGAAGAGGATTGAGCAGATTAGTGCTTCCAGTTCTATCCAATACGTTCAGGTTTGTTGTTTTTTTTTTTTTTTTTTTTTTTTAACACTTCAGGTTTGCTTGTTTGTTTATTGTTTTTTGATTAATTGATTGTAAATAGTCTTTACTAGTTATCTCCTTATCATGTGTGTGCATGAATGTGTGTAATTGTATAATTTATAAATTTAGAACTACCCTCTTAAATATCATGCCAAATGGTGCAATGCCTTAATCTTTGGAGATCTGGATTCCAATTCTACCCTTTACAGAAACAATTCATTTCGTCCTCAATGTTGATAAATTGATCAATCTAACTGAAGGAGTATATGCTTTTTCGAGCTGCAAAACTTTCACCAACAATTTGTATTGAGTACTAAAAGAAGAAAAAACGAACAACGTATACATATAAATGGGATTCACTTCGTCCTAATAGAAGACAATGTATTCCTTATTGGGCTCTCGAATTAAAGAGTCACATTTCCCTTTTAACTTCTTTGAACATTTGGTAAATGTGGATTTCACAAATTTTGATTTCTAGCATTGTCATTGACACCCATTTTAGTGGTGTGTGTGTGTGTGGGGGGGGGGGGTTATTAAAGTTAATCTTTTTTATTTAGTTTTACTTGATGGAAAATGCTATATGTGATGCAAGTTGGTGTTTTTTTTCTTTTTAATGTAAGGTGTTCAAGAACCATGGTTCATCTGCGGGAGCTTCAATGAGTCATTCTCACAGTCAGATAATAGCTCTACCAGTTATTCCTCCTTCAGCTTCTGCCCGTCTTTACAGTATGAAAGAGTACTTTGATCAAACTGGGAATTGTAGTCTTTGTGAAGTTCCATTGGGAAACCTTATCATTCACGAGTCAACCCATTTCTTCTCAATTGTCCCATTTGCTGCCACATTCCCTTTTGAGATATGGATCATCCCCCGGGATCATTCTTCTCATTTCCATGAATTAGACAGCAACAAGGTAATAGTCGGTTATTTGATGTGTTCCCCAGTTTAGCTTTTTAGTATTTTTGTGACTTCATTGATTTCCTTTTTAGTAATTTCTATATGGGTTCGTAAAAAACAGATCAATTTGCAATCTTGCAGGCAATTGATCTTGGTGGATTGCTTAAACTTGTGCTCCAAAAGATGTCTAAGCAGTTGAATGATCCCCCATATAATTTCATGATACACACTTCTCCACTTCACGTAACCCCCTCACAATTACGGTACACTCACTGGTTTTTGCAAATAGTGCCTCAGTTATCTGTAATAGGTGGATTTGAGACTGGAACTGGATGTTACATCAATCCTGTTTTTCCAGAGGAGGCTGCAAAACTTCTGAGGGAAGTATATTTATCCAGTTAGAGATGATTTTGATTATACTTTTATCGCTAGCATATATGACATCTAAATAAGAGATATGATATTGACTGTAGAGGGGAATTTTTCCATTGAATCTGTATCAAGTAATCTGTTATTTAAAATGTATGCCACTTTATTCATATATATTTTTGCGTAATTCTTATTTCTCGGAAGAATGTTTCTTTAAAATCTTCTAGCCAAATTGCTCTCAAGGTTTGACAACCATTCTGATCTGTTCATGCTGCAACGACTGTTTGAGGATAAATTTCGGCTGACAACTAGAAGACTTCAACTTGCAGTATCAACTTGTATCAGACACTGAGACAACCTGGACTCTAATTTGACTATCTCTTTGCAGGTATATTAATTCCTACTTTTCAGGGATTATGATCGGTGAATAAAGATTTACGTGATGACTCGGTCAAGAAAGCATGGGATAATGGCTCAACAAACCATCCGAGATTGTAGGAGCAGCAAAGTTATCTTCTTCAATCATTTTTAGTATAAATTGAACACACTTATTGTAACACACACACACGATCGAAGCTACTGAGTTCCTTTTCTTTACTATCTTCCTCTCATTGTAACTTCATCACTTTTATAAAATTCCACCTTTGAGGTTTTATGCCGGCGAACATGTTGTTCAAGGGCTTTCCTCGTTAAATATCCTGTTCATTCCATTTCGAGTTGATTTGCAATTATATTTCATTTAACCCAATCTTAGTCAGCTTGTCAAGTTCTAAAATTTGACCAAAACAATTTGGCGCCGTTTGTGGGAATTTTGGTCTTTTAATTGCTTTAGGAAACTCGAAAATGTCTACTGGAATGTCTGTGGGTTCGTCCTCCCTCGGTTTGAGATCCACTGTGGAGACCATCCCAATTGTGACGAGTTTGCAAGCATCAACCCAAAGCGTAGGTGGAGTATCACGTCCTATTCAAGTTCACGACGGGACAACTGCCGCTGCGTCACAGGAAATC
Organism: Adenophora triphylla var. japonica; assembly: GCA_022495995.1. Lineage (NCBI taxonomy): Eukaryota > Viridiplantae > Streptophyta > Magnoliopsida > Asterales > Campanulaceae > Adenophora > Adenophora triphylla. The sequence goes on from JAFEMH010003709.1 coordinate 218,124, forward strand.
CCACTTGATATCGCTTCCAACCTGACCGCTATGTTGCGCGAAGTGAGGAACCAAGTCGCTGCCCAAGATGTTACTTCAACTATGCTGATGAACCAGATTGCTAGGATGCAGCAGGAGATGATCTCTCTTCAAAGTGGAGGTTCGAGTGCGCTATCAACAAGTATCCCAAGCATTTTCCAATCTGTCGCTCCAAACGGCCCACCAGGTTCCTATACCCCTTATCAACCTAGGAGACTCAGCTTTGGGAATGAAGCTGCCGGATCATCTGGATATGGGGGAACTGCTCCGACAACCAACTGGTTTACAGAAAGCACCATTGTCCATCCTGGAACCGTCACTCCAGCAACCACAACATTTGCAGTTCCAACTTCGATTACAACAGGGAGTGTTAATCCCCAGTTTGATTTCAATTATAATAATAATTATCAGTTTGCTCCTAACCACGATGCGGGCGAGTCTATTGGGCGAGCGGTCAAGAGCTAAAGGATATGATCATGAGTGTCCCTGGAATGACACTACCTTACAACCGAGGCCTCACCAACTTGCTACAATGAATCTCGTTTCACTCCCTCTATAGCCAATGTGGTCATCCCAGAAGAAGTTCAGTCCTCCACACATGAAGCAATATGACGGAACCACCGATCCAGAGCATGTCAGCATTATACCAAGAGAAGATGGATGTTGTCCATATACCGCCCCAATATAGAGAGGCTTGTTTTTGCGGGGTTTCGGATCAACTCTTACCGGAGCAGCTTTGAGATGGCCGATCAACCAGCCATCGGGTTCTATAGGATCCTATGCACAACTTATTAACTGCTCACTAATCGGGCCAGGCAACAGGTATTTGAAAAGCTAACTAGTGCTCTTTACAGGGTGGTCCAGCAACCTGATGAGCTCCTGAAAGATTATCTCAAGAAGTTTAATAGAGAAGCAAAGAACATCTCCAACCTGGATACCGTAACAAAGAATCGAAGCATTCAGATGGGGCTTAAGAAAGACTCTCCATACTACGACGACTTGGTAATGACGCCTTGCAAAAGGTTGGACGAAATCAGACTAGAGCATCCAAGTTCATCAGCCGGAAGAAGACAAGTTGCTACAGGACAAGAAGAAGACTGATTATCCCAGCGGCAAACCAGACCCCTCTCATTCTGGCGGCAAGATGGAGACATCTCATGCTAGATCCAATAGGGGCAAACCCTACTCTAAACTTGACTCTTCTAAAGTGCTTAGTGTAGAAGATAATGATGAGGATGATGAGTCTTTGTATCCAAGAATTGATGACTATTGTTTTTCTGTTGATGTTGCAGGACTGATTAACGCTATGGACAACTTGGGAGAGAAAGCAAGGTGGCCCAAAAGGTCCGATAAACCTTCAATCTGGAAAGACAAGTCCAAGTGGTGCGCCTATCATGAGGATTTCGGTCACACCACGGAAAACTGCATTGCACTCCGTAAAGAAATCAGTCATTTGTTGTCTAAAGGATTACTCAAAGAATTACTTGGTAGAGGACGTGGACGCACCGACAGTAGTGCTGACAACCAGGAAAAGCAAGTTCGTGCTGGCAACCAGGAGAAGCCAACTGAAAGTCCTCCTCAACATCCACCACCTACCAGAGTGGTCAACATGATCTGCGGCGGTTCAGATATTTGTGGTACAACCTATTCGGCTGCGAAGCGCCATGCTGCAGGCGCTAAGGAGGACAGGTCGTATTTGCCTGCAAGGTCCGTCAACAAAGATAAAGGCCTGGAGATTTCCTTTGATGAAGGTGATAGGGCCAACATCCAGGATCCCCATCATGGCCTTGGCTGGTTGTAAGCCTTCAGGTGGCAAACTGCTTGGTTAGGCGTATCCTGATTGACAATGGTAGCTCGGTCAATATCGTTACTACTGACGGCTTAAAGGGAATGGGGATTCCACTTGAAAACGTAACTAAAAGTTCTTCTGTCTTAGTTGGATTCAGTGGAGAGACGAAGCACACCTTTGGGGAGATTACTTTCCCAGTTTATGTTGAAGGGATTAATTCTATGGAGAGGTTCTGCGTGATTGAATGCCAGTCGTCCTACAACATCATATTGGGAAGGCCCCGGATTCACAACGTTAAGGCTATCCCATCAACCTACCACCAATGTCTCTAAGTTGCCAACACCTTGGGGAGTCATTCAAGGTGTCGGTGATCAAAGAATCGCCAAAGGAATGTTACAAGGTGTCCATGAAGGCGGCAAGTTGTCCTAGACTAGCATAGCAATTACAAATGAAAGGCTCGGGATGTTCTTGAAGCCGCAGAGTTAGACGTCAGAGAGGTGCAGCCTCGATCCCACTAATCCCGATGTCAAAGTCCTAGTTGGTGTAGGAATTCCCCGTAAGTTGAGGATGAAATCATAGAGTTCCTCAAGTGTAGAACAAGCCGCTTGCTTGGAAGCATGAGGATATGATCGGGATAAGTAAAGATGTAATAACCCACAAGTTGAACGTCGATCCCAACGCCAAACCCGTCCATCGTAAGCGAAGAAAGTTTGCTCATGAGCGCAACAAGATCATCAAAGAAGAAGTAGACAAGCTTTTGAAGTCAAAAATGATTCGGGAGGTTGACTACCCTGTGGTTAGCCAATGTAGTAGTTGTGGAGAAGCGCAATGGCAAGTGGCGAGTCTGTGTGGATTTTACTGACTTGAACAAAGCCTGCCCGAAGGACCCATTTCCCTTGCCTCACATTGACTCTTTGGTAGACGCGACAGCGGGGCATGAAATATTGACTTTTATGGACGCTTCATCAGGTTTTCAACAAATTCAGATGGAGCCTTCCGATCAAGAAGATACAGCGTTTATTACTCCTGAGGGTATTTATTGCTTCATAGTCATGCCCTTTGGATTAAGGAATGCAGGGGCAACCTACCAAAGATTAGTAAATTTGATGTTCAAAGATCAGATCGGAGAAACAATGGAAGTATATATTGATGATATGGTGGTCAAGTCTAAGTGCATGGCTGATCATGTTCGTAATCTCAAGGAAGCCTTTGACATCTTGGAAGCTTTTAACATGAAGCTCAACCCATCAAAGTGCAACTTCGGAGTTAGAGCTGGGAAATTCCTTGGTTATATGGTCACAAAGAGAGGTATTGAAGCAAGCCCGGAGCAGATCAAGGCCATTATCAACTTGAACTCACCAAAGACTGTTAAAGACGTGCAGAGGCTGACTGGCAAAGTGGCAGCTTTAACAAGGTTCATCTCTAAATCATCTGACAGGTGCAAGTTGTTCTACGACGTGCTGAAGAAAAACAAGTTGTTCCAGTGGACAGAGGAGCATGAAGCGGCTTTCAACCAGCTTAAGGAATACTTGTCTACACCACCTCTACTTTCCAAACCAGAAGCTGGAGAAGCGTTGTACTTGTACCTTGCAGTATCAAAGAATGCAGTGAGCGCGGTCTTGGTAAGAGAACAAGCTGGTGAGCAACATCCAGTATACTATGTAAGTAAATCTCTTTTAGATGCAGAAACCAGGTACTCCCACCTTGAGAAACTTGTCCTTGCTTTAATAACTGCCTCTATTAAGTTACGTCATTATTTTGAAGTTCATCCTATTATTGTGAAGACTAACTATCCTATCAGGAGTGTAATGAGAAAGCCCGAAATGTCGGGGAGAATGGCAAAATGGTCCGTACAACTAAGCACGTACAATATTCAGTATGAAGCAAGGACTGCAATCAAGTCGCAGGCTCTAGCAGACTTTGTAGCTGACTTTAGTCCCAACCTATTACCCGAAGTAGAACTTGAAGTCCAGCAACTTGAGGAACCCGATCTCACAAGATTCTGGACACTCTACACTGATGGGTCATCAAATTCCAGGGGGACAGGGTTGGGAATAGTTCTAAGGTCCCCTCAAGGTGATCTGATTCCTCAAGCTGTGAACTGTGAATTCAAGGCGACAAACAATGAGGCTGAATATGAGGCCCTCATCTTGGGTTTAACTACTGCTTTAAATTTAAATGTTAAACGTCTCAATGTTTTTAGCGATTCCTTATTATTAGTTAACCATTTTAATGGATCTTATGAAGCTAAGCATGACAGGATGACGAAGTATTTACAGCTTGTTAAATCCTTAGCAAAGACAAATTGAAGGCTTCACTTTCCAAAGAAATTCCTAGGGAAGACAACGTTGAAGCTGATGCATTAGCCAACCTGGGATCAAGTTGCAAAAGCATGTTGAATAACGCCATACCCATAATCCATATCTTACATCCGGCGATAGATCAACCTGAAGTGTCCCCAGTAGACCAGCAACAAGATGCAACAACAGATTCCATGGACAATGTGACATCTTGGACATCACCAATAATGAAATTTTTGCAGGACGGAACGGTGCCTCAAGATGTCAAGAATGCAAGAGCATTCAGGATTAAGGTATCTAGATTTATACTAATTGATAATGTATTATTTCGTAAGTCTTTTACAGGATTATATATGAGGTGCCTAGAACCCCAGCAAGCTGAACAGGTGTTGAAAGAACTGCATGATGGTATATGCGGCAACCATTCTGGGGGCAAATCACTTTCATCCAAGGCACTCAGGACAGGGTATTATTGGCCAACTATGAGACAAGACGCAGCTAAATATGTACAGAAATGTGACGCATGCCAAAGACATAGCAACATCCCCGCACCAACCCGCGGAACCACTCCATCCCATCTTATCACCTTGGCCTTCATCCAAGGGGGCATGGATATCGTTGGCAAGTTACCCAGAGCTCCAGGGGGTAAAGTATTCATGTTGGCCATGACAGACTATTTCTCTAAATGGATTGAAGCCGAGGCATTCGTTCAAGTTAGAGATAAAGAAGTTATTTCTTTCTTAAAAAGGAACATCATCAGCAGATTTGGAGTCCCTTCAGAGATTATTTGCGACAATGGATCTCGCTTATCGCAGGAAAACACAAGACTTCGTGCAAGATGGGGGATCAAGTTGATTACTTCCACTCCCGTGCATCCTCAAGCTAATGGACAAGCCGAATCCAAAGAACAAGTTGATAATCAACAACCCGAAGAAACGCCTTGACCGAAAGAAAGGACGATGGGTCAAGAGCTACCACTTGTGCCGCGGCGCATAGAACCACCCCTAAGTCGCCACAGTCACACGCCCTTCTCCTTGGTGTTCGGAGCCGAAGCGGTCATCCCGGTAGAATTCTCTCGTGCCCACGCCCGATACGGTTTGATAACGCCCGAAGACAACCAGATTGTACTTGCGTAAGACTCGATACTATAGATGAACTCGTAGATTTAGCTAAAATCGAATGGCCGCCTATCAACAAAGAATAGCTAAATCCTACAACAAGAATATTCGTGTAAGAAGATTCCAGGTTGGAGACATGGTGTTGAGGCGTATCTTTCGTAACACAAAGGAATTAAATGCCGGCAAGTTGGGAGCTAAATGGGAAGGTCCATATTTAATTGATGCGGAAGCCGGAAAAGGAGCATACCGGCTTTCAACCTTGGATGGCGACAGGATACCTAGAAGCCGGAATGCTATCAACTTGAAAGCATATTTCATGTAAGTTGCAGCTCGTTCTTTAAAGTTCGACAAACAGTATGATTTAATTACCGTCATTTCAATTTCGTTATTTCAATTTGATTATATTTTTGGACACTTACTGACTTAAGCATCGGAGGGGTGTTAGCAAAGCTAACACCCACCCCTAACACGTGTTTGTTTTGCAAGGAATAAAATGAGCTACAAAGTTGACAAAATCAATGTAGGCATATGCTCAACTTTCTACAAGTCAAGAGAACTAATGATCGTCAACTCATGACACAACGAAAGAACAACTTGATTGAGTTTCAAGTAAGTATTACACAATTAATGTTGTATGATATTTACTTATTCCATGATTAGTAAAGCTTGTCTCCGTAAGGTTTACACCTTCCTAAGGTTTAAAGATTTCACATCTTTCTAAAGTATCAAGGTTCAAACACCTTCGCCCGTGCGCACGTTTTTCACATTTGACCAAGTTGTGTTGGCCACCGTACTTTGTACATATTGATTACCTTCCGTACTTGGCCAAATGATGGACTTTAGTCATTTGCAAATTGGTTGTAACATCTACATGTTACCTTGAACAAAGTTTAAAAGGCATAGATATCATTGCCTAACTAAACCATAGTTTTTACAACTAAGTACCCAAAAAGGGATCAACCACTAAATCCCTACCTGAGTGTGGTCATCCAAAAGTTCAAACCATGCCAACCATAGGCATGGCACGAACAACGCAAACACATATTACATCTTCAAAACAAAAACAAACTGTTTTCTACCGCTAACATCCCGCATTAAGAAGTACGTTAAAAGCTTAATTGTTTCCATCCTCCTCGGTTATCACCTACATGCTCAACATTTGTGTCATCTTGAAGCTTAGAAGTGACTTCTCCAGCCTCTTCATCTATGATACCTTTCGTGGTGGCCTTCTCGTCTTCCAGGTTCCATTCAAGGTGTTTGCCAAATTTGATACTCCTCGATCATTTGAATTCTCGCCTCAAAAACAACCTTGCCGGCCTCCCTAGTCAAACGCTCCTCCAAGACCTTCATAGCAACCTGATGGGCTTGGTTCAAGTCTGCACTCTTCTTCATCCATTCCTTGATTTCCATATCTTTCTTATCAATATCAACCTGCATGGAAGAAACCTTGGATTCCATTTCCTCTCGTACAACTTTGACCTTCTTTCGCCATCAACTTTTGACATCTCGCCTTTACCCTTCCGCAGCTTCACTTCGCTTGACAACAGCTCACAAAGCATCGTAAACCCGTCAAGTTGAAACTTATCACTATCTACTAGATATATCAAGAGAAAAGGTACAAAAATAAGAAGATACTCATACCTTCGTGCTAAAACCTCTTCAATTGGTTCCCCAAAGATCTACATCAACGATTTCACTTTTCCTCTTCTTAAAAGACACTATATCACCCAACATCAACTTAGGCTTGGTGCCTTCATCCTTAGGAATATTGGGCTTAGCAACTTCTTTCTTTGGCTTCTTGAAGCGGGCAATCAAGCTGCTGACTCCACCCACGCCGGGTTGAGAAGTTGTGTCTGTATATTGAGCCTAAAATCGCAAGGTATAAAGATAACCCTAGAACAACAGCTAGCGCACTTACCGCCGACATCACAGCTGCAATTTGTAAAGCTTTACCGGAACTCTTTTCTTCTTCCTCTACTTCTTCAACCTCTTCCTCACCGCTCGGAGTAGCAGGCGCAAAACTTTCGTTTTCTTGGAGACAGGCGACAAATGTAAGCAACCACGCTCAATGTGTCGAACGCTTAGGAAACAATTCATCCAACTTCAAAGCCGTGGAAATCAAGATGTTAGAATATTTGAAACAACCCGAATTCGTAGAAATAGAAAAGGAAAATTCTCACCTTCATCCAAATGTAAGGAGTTTATCCTTTCCATGTGCTCTAGTGTAGACCTCTTCACATAGAAGAACCTATTCTTCCACTTTCTATCCCTATCAATAGAGTCGGTCACCAAACTGTTTGATCTTGATTTAACCCTAAAACCAAATCTCTTGTTTCCATGAGATCTCAAGTCATGCAAGCCAAGTTCCTCCAAATCAACCCTCATGTTCATCTCAGCGCTCAATCTCCCTAGGGTAACCAAATTCCTCCACCCTACCGGCATCAATTGAGCAAAGGCCAAACCAGTTTTTTCGAAAAATCGCAGTATGCTAGGGGGAAAAGGAAATGTTAACCCAATCAAAAAAGGGTATTCAAGAAAACATACCCATTCCTCTGAAGCGCAGTCGGAAGTCATTAAAGCATTAGGTTCCAGAAATTCAGCGGTTTTTGGGAAGAACTTCTTCAAGTCTTCAACTTCAGCAACGGTGAGTTCGCATCTTTCTTCATCAGGGTGGTCGATCATGTTTTGGCGAACGAAACCTTGAGGGAGCTCATCCATGGTAGCAGCAAGAAGGAAGCTTGGAAAGGTTTTTTGCTTTGTGGGGTTTACGAAATCTGAAGAGGCCCCTTTTATTTATGGTGATGGCGACGGTTGTAGAGTTATAGGGAGTTATAAGTACCTATCCACTAAAAGGTAACTGCCACGCCACTACCACGTGCCTAATCCTTGGTGGGAGTCAAGTGTTAATTTTTGACTCAGCTACTTCCAAATTCAAAAATTAAGGGGCAATTGTTTGAGGATAAATTTCGGCTGACAACTAGAAGACTTCAACTTGCAGTATCAACTTGTATCAGACACTGAGACAACCTGGACTCTAATTTGACTATCTCTTTGCAGGTATATTAATTCCTACTTTTCAGGGATTATGATCGGTGAATAAAGATTTACGTGATGACTCGGTCAAGAAAGCATGGGATAATGGCTCAACAAACCATCCGAGATTGTAGGAGCAGCAAAGTTATCTTCTTCAATCATTTTTAGTATAAATTGAACACACTTATTGTAACACACACACACGATCGAAGCTACTGAGTTCCTTTTCTTTACTATCTTCCTCTCATTGTAACTTCATCACTTTTATAAAATTCCACCTTTGAGGTTTTATGCCGGCGAACATGTTGTTCAAGGGCTTTCCTCGTTAAATATCCTGTTCATTCCATTTCGAGTTGATTTGCAATTATATTTCATTTAACCCAATCTTAGTCAGCTTGTCAAGTTCTAAAATTTGACCAAAACAACGACCACGGAGCAGTATGGGTTATTGATTTTCTTGATGCTAATGAGCTAATCCCGATTCTCAGTCTTCCAAGGCTTTTTATTCTTTTACTCTAGATATACTATCTCCGTCACATAATGATGTCCCATTTTCTTGTTGTTAGTTTGAATGAACTTTGAACAATAATTTTAGGTTAAATTAATTATCATAATTGAAAATCTAGAAGTTGTTATTGATGGTATTTATAATGGTTTATCAATAACAAGTTTTAGATTTTCATTATGATAGTTAAATTAACCTAAATTTATTGCTTAATGTTCATTCAAATTAAAAAAAAAAGAAGTGGGAGCATCATTCGGGGTGGAGGGGTGAGTATTATGAGTTTGAAGCCAGCAAGCATCAATTCAATTTCTTTCTAACGAACTTGGTTATGCTGGAAGAAAGCTTGCCCCTCATACTCATCTTTGTTTTCATGCATCAATAAGCTAGCTTATTTAACTTCCATTAAGTTATAGTATTCCTTCTCTTCCTCTAGTTCAAGTGTTTGCATTGCATTTCCCGATTATGCCTCCCATTTCCAGTACTCTGCTTCCTCCCGTCAAATATTCCATTTTCTTGGCTTTCTCTACTGTATTTTCCTAAATTACGACTCCTGCATACATGCACTCTCTAAGACCAAAGTATATATCCTTGTCATTGTAGCGACACTTTACATTTCTCAATCCGGAGAATTATCCTTATAAACGAGTCTTTGATTTCAGAATTACCTTTGGGAATAATTTTACAAAGCATATCTGCTTGCAACCCTCTGGGCACATATAAGTTGCCTCTACAACCTCTAAGGATCATATTTTTCTATCAAATGAAAGTACCAAGTTGCTATTAGTTTAACTCTACCAACCATTGTTATTTAGGACGTGGATCATTCTCTCATGCTGTTGTTCCTCTATTTCATGTTGCCTCTACTAGGGGTGGACATGGTTCGGTTCAAACCGCGGTTTGAGACCGAACCGAACCAAACCACGCAGTTTGGTTTGGTTTTTTTTCTATAAATGGTTTAGCTTGGTTTGAAAATTTAATAAACCGTGTGGTTCGGTTCAGCTCGCAGTCTGGAACCTCAAAACCGAACCAAACCGACCGAACCAAACCGATTCAGACCGAACCGCGGTTTGGAACCGTGAATCTTGAATTTGTAAGTTTGTATCTTTATTTTAGACAATGTCTTGTAATTTGTTTTGAGATGGTTTCTTTTGTTGTACTTGTTAGAACAATGAACTTTCTGTTTACTAAAACTCATTCCTATTAGGATAGTAGTATTTGTGTTTTATGTTTAATATATATGATTACTAGTTTGATAAAAAAAAATATGTAAAGAGCAACGCTTTTAAGTTGGACAGGTTTGTAGTTCGGATAGCGGTCTAGACCGCAGTTCGGACCACGGTTTGAACCGTTTATGAAACCGTGGTTTGAGACCGAATCGAACCAAACCAAGGTGGTTTGGTTTGGTTTGAAATTTTCTATGGTTCGATTCGGTTTGGTTTGGGATTTTCCCAAACCGAGTACTAGCCGAGTACTAGCGGTTTGGACTCCAAATTTCTTCCAAACCGAACCAAACCGAACCATGTCCACCCCTAGCCTCTACAACCTCTAAGGATCATATTGTATTATCGTAATTAATTTCAAAGCTACAGTGTACGTGTTGTTCCTCTGTTTCATGCTGTTGGTACAGGTCCTCTTCTTACTCATAGGACTCGGCTAGAATTGAGAAATTTTGGACAGTAATTTAGTAGGGAGGATATGCCTCCACTGTATTGTTTTACCAGGTATAAGAAGCAATTCATGCAGGTGAAATGGAGTTTAAGACCGATTCAGACTTGTTTGATCAAAGTTTTCAAAACTGAATTTTTGCGTGTGTGTGTGCTGTGGAGGTCTGGATGAACATAGATATCAGGGTCGAGATAAATAGGCTCCAAATGTTTTGCACTTTTGCTCAATTTATCTTTTCCGTAAACTAGGGAGAAGAAAGTTCTCTCTCTCGTAAACTAGGGAGAAGAAAGCTCTCTCTCTCTCTCTCTCGTAAACTAGGGAGAAGAAATCTCTCTCTCTCTCTCTCTCTCTCTCTCTCTCTCTCTCTGCATCGGAGCAAGAAGATAGTGGGAAAAGCACTTCCTTGTCCATCTTTGAGTGTCGTTTCCTAATTTTTTTTTTTTTTTGGTACAATGTGTGGATTCCAATTGAGATACTCAAATATTATATACTCCATCCCTCCTTCACTTGCTTGTTTTATTGAGTTTGTACTTTCTTTTTACTCCCTCCGTCCCTAAGTCCCTAAATGTTTGTCCCATTTCCCCTTTTTCATTGTCCCAAAAAGTTAGTCTCATTTTCAAAATTAAAGCTTCAAAATTACTAAATTTTCAAAACTTGTAATGTAATCATAAAATGTTTGAAAAGTTAAATGGGACAAACATTTAGGGACGGAGGAGGAAGTATCATTTAGACATGAAATTATCCCTTATTAGGACAAAATAAAATGGAATTTGAGATTTTTATTATTTTTAGTATGGATGGAATATATGTGTTCACTCTATTAAATTCGAAAAGATATTTTAACGGCAAAGCAAGGAGAAAGGATATGCTTAAGGAAAAATATACACCATCAAACAAAGGATGCAGTCAGAGAGTGTGGAAGCTGTAAAGACTCAACTTCATCTCCAGTATTTTTATGGCTTCCCTTCTTTCTATCTCTCTCCCAAAACCAACCTTACTCATCACCAAAGCCACCACTCTCCACCACCACCGCCGCCGCCACCCCTTCTCCACCGGAAACTACCCTTTCGCTCGATCAGAAATTCGGCCGGAAAGGCATCAAATTAAATGACACTAATGTTTAACTCACTGTCAGAAATGGAAGTCGTTGAAGCGTCAAATATCCAATGCCAATGTTACTTGTTACAAGCCTAAAGTATTCCGGAAAGATGATGGCTTTGAGGAGTTTCTTTTCACCACACCACCTTTTCCTATTACCAATGCTTCCAAGGGTGGGATTGGTTTGGTTTTTAATAAGGTTTCTGATGATCCAAAAAAAAAAAAAGGCCATCCCTGTTGATATTTCTCAATGGAATGTTAAGGATGTTGATTCTGATTTTATTGATGCTGTCCCGGTTAATTTTTTATTTTTTTTTTAATAGTAACATAGAATATATATTAATAAAGGAAAATCGGTTCGGGGCCGAAAAAGTTTTGATACATTTTTGTAGCATAATATTGTACATTGGATAAATATCGTACAAAGCATGAAATCAATCCTTGTATAAGAAATTGTCACCTCTATTCTCAAGTATTGGAGGAGTATTTAGTGTTTAGTAGTTATGCTTTTCACCTTGTAAAATCTAAGACAAACAAATGGGTACTACTATATACAAGGCTTCTTGTATACAAGGCACGATGAAATTACTAAAATGCCCCCATATAAATACTTTTAAAAAAAAAATTCTTCCCCTCCCTCTCCATTTCAAACGCCATCCGCCGGTCTCTCTTCTCTCTCGCTCTCGCTCTCAAAAACCAAAACCTAAGAAAAACAAACGGTTTCTCTTCTCTCTCTCACTCGACGAACGACGCCACCACCACCGCCGACGATGAAGACAAACCTCCCTACCGGTGGAAAGTCCGCCGCTCCAAAGAAAGTAATTAATTTTAACCTAAAATTTCAATTTGAAAACCCTACAACAAATGTATGCCTAAAATGGATTATATAATGCTTAATGTTGTTTAAACGTATCCTAAATGGTTCTAATTGCGATTTCGTAACATTAATTTGGGTTTTTTGTTTGAATCGGATACGAATTTGTGTGCCTAAAATTTGAAGTTGTCGGCGTGCGTTTCGTATGAACACATACGAATGGTTACCAACATATCGGGTATTGGCATACGAAATGTAAACTGATTCATCGGTTACATTTCGTGTGACAATGAAAATGTTGGTAACATTCGTATGTGTTCATACGAATGGTGACCAACCTTTCGTGTATTGGCATACGAAATGTAACCGATGAATCAGTTTACATTTGCATGCCAATACACGAAAGGTTTATCACCATTCGTATGAACACATACGAAATGTTACCAACATTTCTGGGATTGTCACACGAAATGTCATCTGAATCTTGAATATTAACTGTCTCTTATTTAATTTTTTGTAGGGACGTAACCTGCGACGGCCTCTAATAGAAAGAGGAAGGCCGAGGAGCGGCTGCAGCTATGGCGGACAAACGGTCCAAAGAAGAACGAGCAGCAAGAATGTCGTTATTCGCTGAGCCGGATGTGGTTGAGGAGAGCGATAGTAGTGAGAGTAGTTATTCTAGTGAGGATTCATCTTCACGTACTATGTCCCGAGGTGCATCTCGTGCAGTGAGGAGGCACATTTATCTAGTGAGGAGGAGGCGGAGGAGAGCCAGATCTCTGAGGCCTCGCAAGAGGCGGGAGGCACGGGCAGAAAGGGGAAAGGGGCCAAGGATGACGAGCGGCAAACTTGAAGAGTAACCCCGGTGGCGGCCCGGAGGAGGTCCAGCTTGTTGTACGGGTTTGGTCATCATCGAGCCCGTAAGATATGGGAGAACGCCACTTGTGAGCCGGTGTTGAAGCGCCAAACAAGGCAGCAGATTTTAGATAAGTAAGTATATGATTTTGTTTATTATTAAATAGCCATTTGCAAAACATTATCAAGATTCAGATGACATTTCGTATGCCAACATACGAAATGTCGGTGATATTTCGTATGTGTCCATACGAATGGTCATCAACATGTCGTGTATTGGTATACGAAATGTAAACCGATTCATCGGTTACATTTACAGCATGCCAATACACGAAATGTTAGTCACCATTCGTATGAACACATACGAATGTCACCAACATTTCGGTATTGGCATACGAAATGTCATCTGAATCTTGAAATAGGGAGTATTAATTATAATTTTTTGTTTGGAATCAACAGGTTCTCCCATGCTTCTTTACCGGAGGATGATAGAGCTTGGTGGGCTCGTGTTGAGGGTACCGGCCTCCATTTTCTTCATGATGCTACCATTCGCCGGCCTAGCATGGCGCTCCTAACGGCGTTTGTGGAACGGTGGTCTCCCAGAGACTAATACCTTTCACATGCCGTGGGGTGAGATGACGATCACTATGCATGACGTCACTCCTATCCTAGGTATAATCTTGTTTGTTGTCTATTTTTTATAAATTTCATAAATTTTATCAATTTTATTAATTATTTCATTTTCAATTTGTAGGCATCGGTGTTCGGGTGGCCACTGTTGGGAAGGCGGTTCCAGAGCCTGACGTAGCCGCTATCAGGTCACGCCTTGAGACATGTCGGAAGGGGACGACCTACTCTTTAGATGGCCTCCGCCGTTCCTTTGAGTCCCCTTCCGACATGACTGACGATGAGCGCGCCTACGTACATCATGTTCCTCCCGGCTCCACGCTGTTCGTGGACAAGACTCGAGATAAGATGCCCTCGACTACCTTTCATTGTGCGTGGATATTGACAGAGTGGGGGCTCTATCTGGGGGCAGTGGGTTGGCATATCTATACGGGAGTTGGGGAAGGCATCTAGATACGGATGCAAGCGATTGGCGGTTGTTTGAGTCTTTTGGAGGTAATATTTAACAATCATTTAATAATTACAACATGCATTTATGGTTATAACATTGTTAACTTATTTATTTCATACATTTGCGGGCTGGATATACGAGCACTTTCGGTTTTCCGGAGAGAGATTGACCCGTTATGGACGGAGGGCCAGAGGCTCGTAGATGGGTGCGTCTTGATTTGGTAGGGATATGCCCCATCTATTGAAGTTTCGGCATACCCTGGACACGATGACGGTTGATAGGGTGAGTTAGTTATATTTAAAGTTTTACAAATTATTATTTACGTTGACGGTGTCTAACAAATTCATTTTTAGGTTTGTTGGACTCCCTACGGCACTCCACCCCCGAAGGCGCTTTTACCGGTCTCATACTTTCGTGGGGTTATACGCTTCCAGGATATCACGGAGGCGTATTTGCTGGACCGTGTTACACGCCGAGTTTGGGATCCGGCGGAAAATCCCCGGAGACCCCATATCTTGCTCCCCCAAAATTGTTCATTGATAGCGAGGTCAAAAGGGTACAAGAAGTCCTATGGAGGGCGTGATGATGTATGGGAGGATTGGTTAGAGGACGGCTTGGGGGTTTCGATCCATTGCGTAGATGGGGCCCGTCAGTGAGCACATCGATCCTGTTATTTCCACGTATATGCGGTGGTTCTGGCTAGGACTCATGTTCGGATTACTAATCCGAATCATGATGCCCTAGTTAACGTTCCACCACCGCCTAGGATTGTAGAGGCACGAGGCATACTAGTTTCACTTTGCTCACGGATGACGGTTTATGCGCTCTGTCAAAGATAAGATTAGACGGGTATTTGGTGATCCCTTGAGACGCTTCATGATTATTATGTTCATTTTGGTTGTTTATGTTGGTTTGTAAATTTTGGATACAATGTTTGTTTTGTAATATGTTTGAGAATATGTAAATTTTGGATACAATGTTTGTTTTTGGAATATGTTTTGAGATATGAAAATTTTGGATACAATGTTTGTTTATGGAATATGTTTGGAATATGTTTGGGATATGTTTGGGATATGTTCATTTTGGTTGTTTATGTTTTGGAATATGTTTGGGATATGTTCATTTTGGTTTGTAAATATTGTTGGTATTTGTTTCGGTTTGTGTTTCGGTTTGTTGCTCTCGAATGACATTTCGTGTGCTTATACACGAAATGATTTTGCTAAATCTCGTATATATACACACGACATGTTTTCTTTTATCTCGTATAAATACACACGAGATACATTCTTGGGTAGTTATTGTATTTCGTGTAATTTTCATACGACAAAAATGAAATAAGTCGTGTATATATATACGAGTTATATATGACATATCGTGTATAAGCACACGATATGGTAGTCTGAGCAACATCTTGAAACACAAGCTAAACAAATACCAACAATATTTACAAACCAAAATGAACATATCCCAAACATATTCCAAAACATAAACAACAAAATGAACATATCCAAACATATCCCAAACATATTCCAAACATATTCCAAAACTTCATACAAAAAATAATCAATACGCTATACACATAAACTATGGCCTATTTTACGGTTCGTGCTTCGTTCGCCATAATTGAGAGTCGGTTGAATGTTTCTATCCGAGTTACGTATGGCATGATCGGAGTTACTTGCGCTTGGATCACGTTTCTCCCCCAATATAGTGCTGCTGATGGTATCGGGTAATCACTATCCGACATGTGCGGTGCAAAAGTAATAAAATAGTCAAATATAACAAATTTAGAAAATATAGTTAAATGTAACAAATTTAAATAAGATAGTTAAATATAACGCATTAAAGTATCATACCAATATAAAATGGTTTCCCACATGTCCCAACACAAGTGTGTGTGCGTGGGTGGTCACATTCCTTGTGGTACGATCATTTGGTAGGCATGTGAAGCCGGCGGTTTGCGAGTACGAGACAAACACCACATTATACACCGTGGCTATGATGTGCCCTATCTCTGGGAGTATCAACCAATAATATTCCGTACGAGGGGAGGCATAGTGAGTAATGCGACTATAGAGCTCGTCCATATCTCGCCAAGGCATAACTCTCTCATAAAGCTCGCGGCGATGAAGCGGCTCCTTGGCACAATCGAGCGCACTCTTTGCCACATCTCCTCTGCATTCCGTATATTTGCAGCTCACTCTTTGCTTTCTATATCCACAATTTCCATCACCCGTCACATCTGTGAAGCCATCAATAAATGGGACAATGAGAGGGGTAAGCAACATCCTATGGACGAAGTATGTATATCATTGACTTGTCCATTTCCACGACCCCGCCCCGTCCCCGTCCCCGTCCCCGAGCCTCGACCTCGACTTCGACCTCGACCTCTCCCACGACCTGGAAGAGCGGCTAGTGGTGGAAGAGATGTAGGAGTGGTAGGGCTAGATGGTGTAGTGTTTGAAGGCGATCTCGACATCAAACCTGATTGGGTTGATGCAATAAATGAAGATCTAGACTGCCGCTAGTGGAGGGTGGTGTAGTAGGGACTCCAAAATGTCTGTCGGTACGCTCCCAATCGCGGTACTCTGCTGGTGGTCAGGGGTTTATTTGCCTTTGAAATATGATCCGGCTCGAAGCATCTCCGGTTTGTGGATGTAACCCTTCATTTATCGTTTGAAATAACCTTCTCTTTACGAGGTCCAGTGCGTTACGCGGTTCATTCAACACAACTTCAAAATCGAGGTCCGGTGGGACGGTATTCTACTTCAATGTCCAACTTCTTCCAAAAATCATGAATCGAGGACAACTCAATCCGGCCCCCGAGTTTTGTATGCATGCAATCTCGTGACTACATGGAAGTCCGTGTGTTCGCCTCGAGTAACACCCAGGCGGCCTGAAGGATCCATGACATTATCCCCACAGCGACTCCGCTCTTCTTTGATGATGTCAGAACAGTCTTTGACACTTTCGACCCAATATGTCTTGATACGGATCACATGTCTTCATATCATTTGGAATTCTACTCTTTGATTGCTCCATAGTAGCTTTGATTGTTGTTATTTGGATTTCCATAATCTCATGAGCCTTTTTGAATAATGTGTCAAAAGTAGAAGAAGCACTCCCCAAGGCCTTCTTGACTGTTATGCTCACTCTCGGCCATTTTGTTCGTGGTGTGGGTTCCGAGTGCGATGGCGATACTGTGTGCATCGACAAAATATTCGTAGAGTATGGAGCAATCCAAGTCTCGCGGAGGTAGGTCAATAAATCGGGATAAGATGCGAAATGATCGCAAAACGATTGCAACGGGTGTCCCGGCTCTTCGCGAGAGTGGCGTTTGATATTGCTTTATTAAATCTCCTCATGAATGATAGTGCAAACTCATTGCTACCGGTTTTAGCCAACGCTCTCTTTTTAACATTGACTTCGATATGCCTTCGACACAAATGGTGTGCGGTCTCGGGAAATACCATTTGGACGGCATTAATGAAAGCCAAGTCACGATCGATTAAGAAAACGGTTGGCATGTGGGGAGTATGAAAAAGACTTTGCAAATTCTTGAGTGCCCACGTGTAATTATCGATCTTCTCATTTTGGAGGAACGCATAGGCAATTGTGAAATTCTTCCCCGTTGAAGTAAATCCTATAATCTCAAGTAACGCCATTCCATGGCGCATTGGTGTTGTAAGTGCGATCACCTTGTATCAATAAAAAAAAAAAAATAAAGTTAGAAATGAATAAAATTGCAATTCAAAAAATGCATACGACTTGTGGAAAACGAGTCAAAAAAGCAGATTCAAAAAAATCAAAAATTTACCTTGTACTACATATGGAAAACGATTAAGCATATCCGATGCTCGTGGGTGAGAGAAGAATATGTCACCGATCATGTCACTCTCGTTAGCTTTCCTCATGAAGAAGGTATATTTCTTATCCTCGAGTGCTTTTATGAGCTGTTGAAGCGAGGATCTCCTTGTCGTTCTTGTGACTTGCATTTTGTGAGGGCATTGTGGACGTGTTTCGGAGTACTCACGTTCTTCTCATCCTTCCTCTTTAACATTGTTAGAATGTTATTTGGGCCTATAGAAAGGCCGACTTGCGCTACACGCCTCCTCATATTCGAACTAGTCAATTTACCCAACGGATGACCTTCGGGATACGTTGGAAAGTCGTGATTATGAGAACCATGCTTCACAACGTAACCCCATACCCCATCACCCTATCTTTGGCCCGGATTTCAAAATTGCACCCAATCTTCTTCGTGCTAGTCAACCTCACATCTTTAGTTTTCCGGACTGTACTTGCCACCAAAATGGCATACAATCTTCGCGTAGCCTAGGATCTTGCCACTTGTCTTCCTCGAATCCACTATAGAAAGGGTTATATTTTGACGGGCGCGATATCCCGTACGTGTTTAACAAGATCATCCTATTTGAAAATAATAGGGATGTATCGAATTGATCAACGACATCCGGTCCACTACAACATCAATTAGAAAATTGCACAATAAGCAACGAGTGTATGACATTTCGTGTATCATTATACGAGATGTTCCTGGAACATCTCGTGTAAGTTTACCCGACTTAAACCCATTTATCTCGTGTCATACAATACGATATAATACACCATAACTCGTGTATAAAAACACGACAAATAGCATAAAACTCGTATAATATGACACGAAATAGAGTAATATCAGAATTTAAAAATCCAATCTTGAAAAACAATTTCGTTTCAAGATTGGATTTTTATTGCGACTTTGATCAAAACACCAAATATAACTTTAAAAACTTACTTCATTGCTTTGCTTGGATTTTGATTTTGATGTGGAGAATTTGGTGGCAAACCTTCTTCTTCAAAAATATATTCCACAAGCTCAAGATCAATATGATCATAAAAACTTGGAGAATGTTGTGGAGAATCCATACTATGGTGTTAGATGATATGAGAATTAATGAAAATAATGGGCATAAATTTATGGGTGTTAAGAATAGGACAATGGTGTCACGGTGCGTAGAATCTGACGGCGACGGTGTTTCTCTCTGTTGGGCCGTTGTATGCGTGAATATCGTTTTTGATGTAGGGTTTCGGGGTGTATCTCGTGTGTATATACACGAGATACTATGGTACATATCGTGTATACAAACACGATATAGTATTTGTTTACAGTAATTATATCGTATGAACAATACACGAGATGCACCTTGATTACTTTCGTGTATTGTTCATACGAAATGCCTCAGTAAATATCGTGTATTTAGACACGACACAACATATAATAAAATAAAAAATGGTATACGGCTACCTCATTTATTTATTTTTAATTTTTTTATACATTCTAAATGACATTTAAAGTGTTTTTCATCTACATCACTTTCCTCAAAATCCAAATGGAGATTGAATTAGAAATATTTGCCATTATTTAGGGTTTTTAGGGTTTTACATGTCCCGATCTTGCCAAAAATGGTATACGGCTACCTCGTTTATTTTTTTAATTTTTTTCTACATTCTAAATGACATTTAAAGTGTTTTCATCTACATGAGTTTCCTCAAAATCCAAATGGAGATTGAGTTACAAATATGTGCCATTATTTAGGGTTTTTAGGGTTTTATGTGTCCCGATCTTGCCAAAAATGGTATACGGCTACCTCGTTTATTTTTTTAATTTTTTTCTACATTCTAAATGACATTTAAAGTGTTTTTCATCTACATGAGTTTCCTCAAAATCCAAATGGAGATTGAGTTACAAATATGTGCCATTATTTAGGGTTTTAGGGTTTTATGTGTCCCGATCTTGCCAAAAATGGTATACGGCTACCTCATTTATTTATTTTTAATTTTTTTATACATTCTAAATGACATTTAAAGTGTTTTCATCTACATCACTTTCCTCAAAATCCAAATGGAGATTGAATTAGAAATATTTGCCATTATTTATGGTTTTTAGGGTTTTACGTGTCCCGATCTTGCCAAAAATGGTATACGGCTACCTCGTTTATTTTTTTTTAATTTTTTTCTACATTCTAGATGACATTTAAAGTGTTTTTCATCTACATCACTTTCCTCAAAATCCAAATGGAGATTGAGTTACAAATATTTGCCATTATTTAGGGTTTTTAGGGTTTTACGTGTCCCGATCTTGCCAAAAATGGTATACGACTACCTCGTTTATTTTTTTTTAATTTTTTTCTACATTCTAAATGACATTTAAAGTGTTTTTCATCTACATGAGTTTTCTCCAAATAAATAAAGTGGTATCACTTAAATGTGATAGGTTATATGATATTGTATGATCGATATGGCGTTTGTTCCTTGTCATGTATAAGTGTATAAATTTTGCTCAATTAACAACACAATTCAATAATATAACATAGAATATGCGTATCATTTACATCGTGTCGCAAATCATCGAAGAACACCTTCATTATGATATGTCGTATGGATATACACGATTTTAGTACATTATATCGTGTTGTTGTGTACGAAATTAATGACGAGTAAATTTAAATTTCGTATAATTTCATACGACCTATTATTTAACCCAATTAGTTTATGTCGTGTAAAAGTACACGACATGAAGGCTTCTTGTCGTCCTTTCGAGCACGACAGACGAAGGGTAGTTTGGGAATTATTGGTGCCTTGTATATAACATGCCTTGTATATAGAATTCTCCCAAACAAATTCTTAGTACTTCAATATTACAATATGTTACAGATAGAATTGCGCTTGTTGTGATACGAACCCTTAATTGTCTCGATCGATTCTGCAATCACCACGCTCTACTCGACCAGTCAATATCATTAGTTAGATATTGATTACGTATTCCACTCCCAAATCCAATGCTTTCGATATTAGCTTAGAGAAAGCAATATAGTTGAGATAATATATGGAGTAAAGATATATTTTGCATGTAGCATATTACGAGGGTAAAGACCCTTTATATTATAGTTAACATGGTCACAGTCACAATCCCACTAATATTATACTAGACCAAACTTATCTAACAAAAACTTGTTAGTATCCTATTTTGAACGTATCAAGATAGGTACCAACAATCCAAGTCCAACATCTATCACTCGTTCAAAATGGGAATGCCTCTCTTAGTATAATACATTCTCAAGGTCATGAAATGTTGATCTCTTCATAAATGAAGTGAGGCGTGCGACCAGACGAGAAAAGAATAAAAGGGTAGGAGTGATATATTAAATACCATCTACTAAAAAACTCGTCTATACCCTATACATTATGATTACATCAATTCAAACATGCTTAACACCTCATAAGCAGTGTTTAAACCTCAATCAGTTTACGTGCTTAATATCAACCTTTTGAACCATGCGTTCAATATGATCGTTCGGATATTGAGTCACTAAAAATAGATGTATATCATAATTATCTTCCAAAGATTCTCATGTCAATTATCCTTATATTAATAGCTTTCCCATCAATGCTCCGAGGAGGGCAACCATAAATGCAAAGCCCTTTAGGCGACATGTCAAAGTAGCGTCATTAATCTTTAGATTATTGACATCTTTCTAAGTCACAGAGCGCATAAGTGTGATCACATACATACAGATCACTAGAACTCACACATTGACGAAGCAAGGATGATTCATTCACTTTCAAGTCGCTTTATAGTTATATACAATATGATATGTATGCTACGGTGAAACTCCCACTCGAATGGACATGTCATACTCGAACATCGTGCGAATCTTAGTCTAGTGCCCATATGGCATCTAACCTGAGTCTTCAAAAGCAGTCACTCTTCTAGTGTCTTTTAAGGGTGTCAATTTTGACTTTTCAAAAGGACATTCAAAGTTGCGAACCGTAAAACTTCGAATCGACACACATATAAGTAGATTTCATCTTAACCGCATGTTAAGGCGATATATGATAATGTCATTTGCACACCCCCTTAATAAAAAATGTCAAATACATCATTATCTCATCTTACTCGCTCGCATAAGCGACAAGGCGAATTACCCGTGTGAGAGGGACAATTCAAATCCTTTAGACATCTTTTTAATTAAAATGTATACCACGTAATAATCACATTCCATATACATAATAAGAAATGAAATAACATGTATTAAATTCAAAAGATAATGAAAATAATAATGTCACAAATGTGTTCTAAAATAAAAACTCGAATCCTACACGCCCTTAGACCTTACACAAAGATCAAAAAGTTTCTTTGAATAGAGTTTTAATCATAGGGTATGTCAACACATTATTAGTAGGATTATATTATAGAACTACATTCACTCTTGCAACAAATAAACAAGTGAAATGACATCTAATTTAAATGTGATTGGTTACGATGCTTGAGATCCCTTTTGAATCTCTACGTAGCCAAACACACAATTAATGACTATTCGACTATTCACATTTTATTTACCATCTAGATGTTATAAGAATCTTTATCGACCATATAGTTTCCTGATTATTAGGGAAATACATTCAAATACTTATTGGTTAACCAAGAAATAACTACTCCACATAAGCAATGTATCTACTAATTAGATTTGCGCATATCTACACATCATCCCTAATATATATCAGTGTAACTTCTTACGTTAAGATCCGCACCTTTGGAAAACAATTCTTTAGACTTTTAGTACCACATAGGTAGCCAACAACCTTTATAACCACCAACCCATTAGCAGGACAAAGGTAATACTGGAAATGATCTATTATCCCTATAGCAAAACAAAAGTTAGGTAGAGTAAGCACAAATAGCAAACATCATACGACTAACTACATTTGCATATAGAGTTCTAGTCATTACTCTTTTATCATATTTATTATTTATTATGACATTTAAATGAATATACATATGTAGTTCATTGGAATGATTATGGGTTCTTAAGAAAATCATTCTTAAACATTTAAAAACCTCCGAAAGTGTAAGTACCCAAATCTGGCTCATGTCTTCCGGTTAAGTTTCCCGGCAATTCTCCGGACTTTCCTAAAGTTCAGGGGCAATTTGGGAACTTTCCCAAACCTTCCGAGGGGCGAAAGACTTGTTAGGAATTAAAATTCCACGTAGTCCCTCGTTTGGAAAGACCTTCTAGAACGCCACCTTGCATGGTTCTAGAATCAGACTGAGTCACTAATGGATAAGACCGCACGGCTTCATTAGCCAAAGGTTACAGCCGCACGGCTTCATTAGGTAGCACAAATCTGCCTATAAATAGAGGCCTCCTCTATTCATTTTGAAAAAAAGGAATTTTGAGCACTGTTACTCTGCCAAAATACAAACACGAATTTCCAGAAATCTGAAACTACTCAAAATCACCTCCCTCCTCTCCAAAACCCCTCCAAGGTTGCTCCTTCCTAAGGAAATCTTCAAGGGAGATAGAGGAGCACCACCATTGGTAACCTCTCCTCCTTTTGTCTTTAAAATATACTTGTCATACTTGCTATATTGCTCTTTGCTATTTATATTGCCATCTACTTGCTTTATATTTGATTTATTGCCATAAAAATCAAGTCTTTATCTATGTAGATCATAATACCCCCATTCCCCTATCACATGGGATTCATGGAGGATCCATCCCAAGGATGAACAATAAGACCTCAAATGGCTTGTTCTAGGGTGGATTTCTCACATGATGATGTGAAAATAGCATATTTTTCATATAAAAATATCATATTTTTTCATTAAAAATGTCATCTTTATTCATAAATGTCATTCCCCTTCCCATAGACCTTGCTTCCAAGGATTGTCCACCTAAATGGTTCTTAAAGGACATAGGAAAGCCATAAAGGTCCTCCCTTTTCATTCCTAGTCCTAGCTTGCATCATGTTCATTACATATGTTAGCATAAAAATGTCATCTTTACTTTAAAAATGCATTCTCCATTTCCCTCATGGTTGGATCACTCTCCAAGGATTGCCTAGTGACCTTCTTAAGACACAAAAAGGCATAGGATGAGTATAAAGATCCAATCTTTATACCCCTCCCCTTAGTCCCTTTGGTACTTGAAGCATCTCTTGGGGCGTAATGGTGTAAAGGTCCTATCTTTACATCATTTCCTCCACATAAAGATGTCATAGCCGGATATTCCTTTAGAAAAGGATGAACTTGAGCCCCTACATCTCCGATCATCACTTGAGACGAGTATAAATGTCCCGACTAAGTTCAAATCGTCTCAAGATGTAGGATTGATGGGCAAAGGTCCTTCCTTTCTAAAGAGTCTCATCCTTGGACTATATAAGAGGTGTCCCTATTCCTATCACATGTGATCCAAGGTCTCATAATGATGATCAAGATGAGAACGGGATCAAAGTCCCGAACATATCAAAATCCAAGGAATCCCGAGCGATAACCAACTCATGGTTTATACGTCCGGAAGACCACTTGGCACATCCCCCCCCCCTTTTATCAAAACACATCCCACACACGAAAGCAAAACGGCAAGCATGAAAGTCGGATCTTGGAAGACTTGCTTCGGCAAGGCTCCTTGGGTGAACGCCAAACGTTCTTCCCAAGGGGTAACTTAACATCCAGAACCAAATCCTTTTTTTCAAAGTTTTGAGGAAATCAAAATGGCGTGGCGACTCCGTTTTTCAATTTAAACCGGATGTCTTCAAACCGATGTGAGGCGGTGACCCCTTACACGAGAAAACGGTTCCAACATATAAAAAAATAAACGAAAAAGAGAGCTGCGATCTTGGGCACCACATTCACAGTTTGGCGACTCCGCTGGGGAATAAACCAAAAGAAAGCTTTCATTTTAAAAAAATAATAAAAAAAAAAGATACTTGGTATATAGGTGGAAACCATTAAACTTCCCGTTATCGCCTCCTAACATGAGTCTGGAATAAACTATGGTCTAACAATGCCACGTACCGGTATCTTTTAAAAAAAAAGAGAATTTTTTTTTTTGAGTGGGTTAGCCTTCCGCCGCGGATCCGATTCTCATGATTGCCTTCTTTTCCTTGCATTTCATTGCATTGTTGGTTCTTGGGATTGTGCACATTTTGGATACTGAACATGAAGCTTTCTGGAGCTGAAAAGGTGCCAAAACGTTTGGGGAACAACCTGCAAATGAAAGAAAATGGAACCTGGAAAATTGATTGATGCAGCCGTGTAAGTGCTCCAATTTGAGCTTGTTAGCATTTTCGTTAGAAAATTAACGAAAGTTATAACATTACTAACATTCCTAACATTCCTAACTTTTCTAACAAAGTAAGGGTAAAATGGGCATTGCCATTTAAAGTTAAACCAAGAAAAGAATCTCAAAAAGCAAAAGAAATTGGAAAAATCCGAATTAAGCAAGTTGAAAAACAGCAATCAGTTTGAATTTTCTGAAAATATTCCTCCTGTCCAACAGCCTACACTGTAGCAGATGAACAGTGCACACCTGCACACAGATCCGCGCGGATGAGTTTGCTTCTCACAGAGGGCTATAAATTGAACCCTCCTCTCTCAGTCTACACAACACAAATCACTCACAGCAACAGCACACTGGCGAAAAATAGAGAGAAAACAGTGGGAATTCACTTGAATTGCCACCATTTTCTCTCCAATCTTTCCCAAATCTCACTCACTCACAAACACTTCAAATCACTCTCATACATACTCTCATACATACACCAATCCAAGCTCAAATCACCCCTTAGGAGGAGGATTAGAGAGAAAACATAGAGGACTTCATTGTTATCTACTTGTTTTCTCTTTAACCAACTCAAATCATCAACCCTAAACACTTTCAAGCCCTAAACACATTCAAGCCTTTGAATCCATTCAAACACAAAAACACAAGGAAGATAGGTATAACCTCCCTCTCCTTACCCTAAAATTCATCCATGCATGCATTTTCAAACTCCAAAATGTAGTTTGTTCATCTTCTTTTCTTAGATCCAAGAAGATCACCATGGAAGTTCATCTCCATGGATGATCTTCTACAAGGATCAACATTATTTTCAAAGTTTTCTTACTTACTTGCAAAGAAAACACATTTTCAAAACCCTAAAAATCATTTTCATACATTAAATCTCTTTTTCAAAGGATAAAATTCTCCTTCCCAAGCAAATGAAGTGCTTAGTCCTAATGTACCCCAAGGATGGTTTGATATAGTTGATTCACCACTAAAATGTCAAGTGATCACTAATCAAAACCTAGGGAAATGGGGACAAGCATGGATGCAAAACCCCCTTTAAAATCATGTTTTCCTTCTTGAGAAGTTGCTGTCCAGTAGCAATTTTCTAAGACCCCAGTCCATGGTCTAATTTTGTGGACACAGATAAACATGGAATTTGGTGTTGACTACAAAACACTTTTTGTAGCCAACATCCAGAGATTTCCAGACATATTTTTACTTTATTTTTTGCGTGAGTAAAACTCCCTTTTTCAAATTTTCCTTTAAAGGTCAGTTCATCAGTCTCTGGAAGTCCAGATTTCACATCTGAGATTTCCAGAAGGTTTTGGGTCCTCAAATCATCTCCAAAATGAAAAGTTCTTTTACAAAAACCTTATTTAAGGTGTTTTGAACATTTTTCATTCTCGGACATTTCCCATATTTTGGAGTTTTCAAGCCCTAAAGTCCATTTCAAAATTAAGTGTCCACTGCCTTTTTCCTTCTGGCAGAAATGGTTTTCAACTTCCAAAAATATTTTGAGTGTCAAATCTCAACCCAAAAATCACACCAAAAATCATGGGATCTGTCCAAAGTCTAATAAAGAATTTCCAATTTTTACTTTCCTCAGTTTCAACTTATTTTGGCCAAAGTAACACACACACACACACACACACAAACAAATGGTTTTTAGCTTGGAAGACTCGTTTTACGAGGCATTCCGGGTGCACACTAACGTCCTTCCCGACGTGTAACGTGACCTCCGAACCCAAATTTCTAATCTCGGGCATTTTTCAAAGTTTTGGCCCTTAAAACAAAAATGGCGTGGCGACTCCGTTTGATTTCAAAAAATCGGGTACATCACAGTGGCGACCCCGCTGGGGAATAAATAAGCTTTTTCTAAAAAAAAATGATATTTGGTATATTGGTGAAAACCATTAAACTTCCCGTTATCGCCTCCTAACACGAGTCGGGGATAAATTGTGGTTTAACAATCCCACGTACCGGTATCATTGTTTTAAAAAAAAAAAAAAAAGCTTTTGAGGGTCAAGCTTCCGTCCCGGCATTAAAAATCATTTGTTGTGTGTGTTGATTTTTGCATATTTTCGTGTTGTTTTGGCCGCTTCGGAAAAAGTCAAAATGTTGACTGTCGGAATCATGTCCCTAACTGTCGGAATTTTTGTGCTTATGTGCTCATTTCAAAAAAAAAAATTTCAAAAAAAAAAAAAATTCAAAAAAAAAAAAAGAAAATTTTCAAAAAAAATAAATCATGCATCATTCTTTTTAAGACACATGAAAAATTTCTATTTTACTCAGAAAAAGAAGATAGACTGCTTGCACACTACGCGCACGTGACCTTACACTGCACACTACGTTCCTAACCCGGGGAAATCCTTGTCGCGGCCCGTTTAGTCTTATTACGCCTCTCGGTGCAAGCACAGGACTACCCAAACATCCCATGGAGCCTCGTGTCGACCATGCACTTGTCCGTGACACACTTTGTCCGAGACCCGGATGGTTTTTAGTTTGGTCTGTGTCATGCCCTTTCTGTGTATAGACCTTTCCTTTCAAGCCTTTGTCGGCATACCGACTCAATATCTTTCGGGGACCCTAATCAGTCGAAGCTCTGCCGGTTTTTCGCCGCAGACTTTGACCAAGATATTGACCGGCGCCTTGACTTCGGCTCGGCGCACAAATTATACAACGACTCCCGGCATGACAGCTGAGTCATCAAGGATTAATGATTATTCCATGCCTAATTACGGCCTAATTGACGACAAGTCAAGATCAATTGTGGACATTTATCAGTCCAAATCATGCCGACTTTTTGTCGAGCCCTCGGACATGATCTTGACTTTGACGTCAGCTTTGTCCGTAATTTACATTGAATGCTCGTTAAGACTCGATTACCCGCCAGACTTTTAGGATCGTTTTTCTTTCGGTCGGTGGGACCCGCTTGCCCTATAGGACCCTCGCCCGGGGCTGTCCACCCTGGGAGGTCGAAATACAGGTGGAATACGAGGGGCTTATAGACGTAGTGACGGGGCCCACTGATCCAGGATCCAGAGTAGTTTGTGAAAAAGAAGAGCAATCTTTTCCAACCGATTAGGTTTAATAAAACATGTTTTAAGTAAATTTAAACAAATAATCGCATGTTGCATGAGCCCTAAGCCCAAACACCAACCTGTTCCGCTTTTCCGAGTCTGAACCACACCCTTTCGTGCCTTCCACAGTAAGCAAAGTTTGGATCAAGCCCCCGGGTCATCGTTTGTTCAGCTCAGTCATTCCGGAGTCAGATACTTCATCGGTTTCCTCCCTCGCTTCAGCTCAAAGTTTCAGAATGGCCAACTCAGAGGAGAACAGTGGGGGACGTACAGATCCGCACCCCGAAAATTCGCAAAATGCCGAGCAGTGGAATCAGATGTTGGAACAGATAAGACAACATCAAGAGGCTCAGATCAGTCAGTTATGGGAAGGTATCAGAAACCAGGGGCTAGCAATTGTTCGCAACCCTAATGGAACCTTTACGGTTGATGCGAAGATTGGAACTAATTACCCTCCCGGGTATGCCAACTACCGTCAAATGCCCTGTTCCCTTTCGTGTGGAACTACTAATGGGCCAAGCATCCCCCAGCCTATCACTCAGCCTGCCTCTCGGCCTCATCGTATCGATACTCCTCAACAGTCCGATCTTGGTCAACTTCCCCCTCTCACCTCTCAGTTTTCACCTTTGGGTTTCAATCAGTCCGTTTCTGCCCCGCAGCTTGGAATGGGTTAGTTCGCTACTCCAAAACCTCAGTCTGGCCCGGGCCATCGATGCAGGAATTGGTCGATTCGGTACATCTCGGCCCTACGGCTCGATACTCCTCAACAGTCCGATCTTGGTCAACTTCCCCCTGGCACCTCTCAGGTCTCACCACCAGGATTGAATCAGTTGCCTTTCGCCCCACAGCTTGGAAGGGGTCAGTTTACTACTTCACAACATCAGTCTGATTTGGGTCATCATCTCGGAAGGGGTCAGTTCGCGACTTCTCAAGCCCAGCAGTGTGACATGGCTCCGCAAGCCATTTCGGGTCAGTTTGCTTCTCAGGCTCCATGGTTCAGAGGGGGCCAGCTTGCTTCCTCCAATTCTCAAAGCACACTTGCCCCTATGATACTGTAAGATCACATGGGCCACCAGGCTCTTATCACCACTTCATCGGGTTTACCGTATTCACAACATCCTCCAAGCTTCTGCCTCGTCCCTCCGGTTGGGAAGTCCGGCAAGGTCAAATGCTCCTCATCAAATTCTCCACATTTGCTACACAAGCTGCTCCTGCTCATGTACGGTATGCACATTACCCTTGTAGTCACGTTCCTCGGTGTGGTCAAGACACGTTCGGTCCTCTTTGTTACGATGCCTCAAATCTCATATCTTGGCAACGACCTTTTGGATCCACACTCAGCTGCTCCACTGGTATCCCAACCATTACGAGCCATATATCCTCATCTTCGGCTGCCGGGCCTTATGAGGAGGGTTACGGTCACGATTTTAATGCTCAGATTGTCATCCCTCCCACCAAAGTACTTCCCTACGTGGTTTCATTTAATGATGCCGTCTTGTGGCGGTGTCGTGCGATCCTAGTGTTCCTATTGACTCGTCCAATGGATTATTGAAAGAACCGGTTGAGAAGGTACAAGAAAAGCCTAGCTACGAGAGTATCGACGATCGCTCGACTCGGGCCATCTCACCATACCAATCTTGTGTATACGACACGAATGAGGTTTACAAAGGTCAAATCTCGACGATTACATCAATGATTACATCAAAAGGGTTCGTGCACGGGGGAAGCACTACGGGTCGGAACATGTCTCATCGCTATAAACCTTACCCTTCCAACACGGCTGCAACATCCATCAAAGGAAAGAAGGCATTGCATACAAATGACGGCATCCAAAAGCAACCAAGAAATGGTTGTCCTCTAAGGCAACGAGAACATTTTGATGATTTTGGGATGCCCATGGGCTTAATTTTCAAGGGTTTAGTAAAGGAAGGCCTTTTGGAGCCTCTCAAGGACTACCATCCGAGGAGCTCAAATGCACCCCTCGACATGAGTAAGCACTGCGCTTTCCATGATCATTATGGCCACACGGACCGACAAGCTGCACGGTCTTGAAGAGAGCGGTTCGAAGGTTAATCGAAGCGGGCAAGCTTAGATGCCCCAATGGACCAAAACCGCTAACCCCCGTTCAAAATGGTGACCAAGTCAATGACCAAATCTCGAATCAAAGGCGTTAAGAGTTTATTCTCCCCCAAAGGAAAAATCACATCCCAAGGATTTGGGTGTTCCCTTAAGCAAAGTTTTCAATAGCTTGCTAAAGCGGGGTCTCCTCGAACCCATGAGAACCTATCAGCCCAGAAACCCCAATGCTCCTTTGGATACCTCCAAACATTGTGCCTTTCATCAGTACCATGGGCACTTGATTGACGATTGCGCCCCCTGAAAAAGGCAATCCAAGGTTTGATTGAGCAAGGGAAGTTAGAGGTGCCTGAAGGGCCCAATACTGTCAGTAACCCGTTCCCTAGAAATAACAACATGAGCGTCAACATGGTCGAGTTTGGTGATTCAAGACTCGTGGGCATAATGGAATTTGACTCGCCCTTTTGTGATCGATGAACCAGTCATCGCAGGCAATGAAAATGGCTGGATTGGGCAAGGGATTGCCAAAGAAATCCTGGTGGAAAGATCTGCGATAGTTCCCATCTCCAGCGTCGAAGAGTAAATGCATGGTCCAACAGCAAAGAGCGGCTAGACTAGGGGCTACCTATCTCTAAAATAGTCTTTTAGTCAACCTTCGTAGGTTCTAGTACCTCTCTTTCACCTAAGTCCTTCCTGGACATTTGTCGTTGTAGTCCATTTTGGACATAGTAGTTAAATGTCTAACTTTTAATATAAGTCTTTTTTTCTTTTCTTGCTAGACTCGAGACATTACTTGCACACCCACGTTACACTTAATTGAAATGGTTTTATCCTAGATGATCACTTGTGCTGCTCAACCACTAATTCTTTGAAATGATTAATATTTAAATTAATCGGAGTGAGAAAATCAATTGATATCCTTTTCAAATTGGGACTTACCAACTCCTCATCTTGCATCTCATATGCTCACATCCCTTTCATCATCATCATCTCGTTGCTCAATGAATTTGCATGGATCTTTTCTCATTTAAAGCTTAAGCAAGCAATGAAGACTTAATCTCGTTTAGGTCATCCGGTAGGGATTGCGGTTGAAGCCTTTCACCCATAGGAAAAACATTACCTCACCCCGCTAAACAATACCCTTTCATTTCAAGATCGGCGTGTTTTGAAACCCCATTCAGCCATCACCTTTGCTCCTTGCAGAGAAGTCCAAGCAACGCCCAAAGAAGTTAGCTTCGAGTCGACGATGCAAGGGAAAGATAATGCCCAATTCCTTAAAGAGGCCTTCCAAATTATCAAAAGAAGGATTTTAAATCCTCACAATTCAGCAAAAATCCTCCAACGTCTCGGGAGGCTCTTCAAAAAAAAAGAAGAAAGAAAATAGAAAAGCTCGAAGCAAGAACTTCAAAAAAAAAAAGGGGGACCGTCGATCCTCACAATTCGGCAAAAGTCCCCGAGCTTCTCAAGAAGCTCTCCAATGATAAAAAGGAGCCCGAATCCTCGCAAGTTCACTTAAAAGTTCTCGCAGCTTGGACTTCCTCTCACCATTACCTTAAATCAACCCTAAGCCATCCTCTCGCTTTTAGAGGATATTCCCGTGCCATTACCCTCGCCTTTGGCCAAAGTCAAAATCTGACCTCTCATTCTTAGAGGCAATCAATCTTCCGTAGTAGATTTCCCAAACACATCCCTAAAAGCCAACCTCTTATCTTTGAGAGGTTCGATCGACAAAGAGGCCCAGCCGACCTCTCATCTTAAGAGGTCACAACTTTCCAAATCACCCGATGTGATCGAAGCCCGGAAACCCAGCTACAGATCCTTACCGGATAATGTGATTTCATTCCAAG